>CP137666.1:5807301-6004801 GCA_037976565.1 Mesocentrotus franciscanus | reverse complement strand
AAACCATCAGGCCTGTTGGTTTATATAATGGTCCAATTAACAGCCGAATGGATTTTCAACCCGGGCTCTTTCCCCCTTGCATTTACTGCTCTGATGGGTGCGAATTCACATATTTTTCCATAGACCTATATAGGCCTACTTATTACCTATTCTGCACACAATATGGCAAATATCTAATTAGAATTGCCACTCCCATTCCTAATTTTCCAAGATTAAAAAAAATGTCTTATCATAACACAATATGATGACCTCTTTGTCAGCATTGTATAGTCAAAAGAAAAGAAAATTACTCTGAGTACCCTGGAATTTAATTCTACAGTCAGGGGAATTGGGTGAGATAAATTATGATAACGATGACGAACACTAAGGGGGTGGCCAACTCAGTTAATTGTGAAGAACATTTTAGGGCGAAGATTTTTCTCAGTTGTAGGGCAGAACCTGCATGAAGTCCAGTCGAGATAGTTAAATTATGCCCCTCTGATAAATATGGGGGATAGTTAGGCATAGGTCGGCCTATATTTGGCGTAAAAAGTAGGGGCATACATGCATTCCTAGTCCTCGTGGGTCCACATCAATGGTTAAAGGGCAATCCAACCCTTCTAATAAGTTACATTTGAATGAAAGCATAACAATCAGAGAAACAGAATGGCGAAAGTTTGAAATAAATCTGACCAATATTAAGAAAGTTATGAGTGTTTGAAATATGAGATTACTACAGCTGTGCGAATCTCAAATCGGCAATTTTGTCAGTGGATTGTGACGTAGTGACGGATTACTCTCCCGTTTGTCGCGTACAAAAATATCACTTATTTCTGTTTGTCTTCCAAGCTTGAAGTGCCTTCACCCTCGGGGCACTACTCAAAATATATGATGGAGAGTACATTGTTACACAGACCATCCCCTTCATGCATACACAGTCCCATCAAAAGTTGAAATTTTAGTCCTTTTGTGTATAGGAGCAACTGGGAAAGTTGTACGCCACTACATCACAAAGACATTATCAATTCAGCCAATTTGAAGAGCCCATACCTATAATAGTAATTGCAACTTTCAAAAATTCATAACTTTAACTTTTTGTCCGATTTCATTCAAACTTTCATCAGTATATGCTTCTCTGATTTTTCTGCTTTATTCTAGACAAGTTTGCTATCAAGGTTGGATTTCCCTTTACAGATGCAAAGTTGAGCATTAGGAAAAAGGACCTCCCCCACCCCCCCCCTCCTTCTCCCCCCTCGTACCCGCTTATATTATATTACCCATATGTTATTTGTTTCTTATGTTTGCCATGTTACAAGCACCTATCCTACCCCCCAAAAAACCCTCATTCCCCTCCCCCTCACTCCCGCCCTCCCTTCCCTCCCCTCCCTCCCTCCCCTCCCTCCCCCTGCCCCGACCTCCTCCCCTCCCCTCTCCCCTCCCCCGCCCTAAATCCGGGCCTTGCATGCATTGGATCATAAACCACGGGGATCGCGTCGGTGCATGTTTACTCGCGCTGCGAGCGCGCGGGTTACAGGTCACAGGCCGAATTTGTGTATGATTATTGTATGCAGTCGACTAATTCCCTATCTGTGCGAACGCGATGAACTTGTTTTAATTTTAGTCAAAAGAAAAGAAAATTACTCTGAGTACCCTGGAATTTAATTCTACAGTCAGGGGAATTGGGTGAGATAAATTATGATAACGATGAAGAACAAGGGGGTGGCCAACTCGGTTAATTGTGAAGAACATTTTAGGGCGAAGATTTTTCTCAGTTGTAGGGCAGAACCTGCATGAAGTCCAGTCGAGATAGTTAAATTATGCCCCTCTGATAAATATGGGGGATAGTAAGGCATAGGTCGGCCTATATTTGGCGTAAAAAAGTAGGGGCATACATGCATTCCTAGTCCTCGTGGGTCCACATCAATGGTTAAAGGGCAATCCAACCCTTCTAATAAGTTACATTTGAATGAAAGAATAACAATCAGAGAAACAATGGCGAAAGTTTGAAATAAATCTGACCAATATTAAGAAAGTTATGAGTGTTTGAAATATGAGATTACTACAGCTGTGCGAATCTCAAATCGGCAATTTTGTCACTGTGACGGAGTGACGGATTACTCTCCCGTTTGTCGCGTATAAAAATATCACCGTTATTTCTGTTTGTCTTCCAAGCTTGAAGTGCCTTCACCCTCGGGGCACTACTCAAAATATATGATGGAGAGTACATTGTTACAGGTCCTCTAAAAATAACAGACCATCCCGTTCATGCATACACAGACATTATATCAATTCAGCGAAAAGTTGAAATTTTAGTCCTTTTGTGTATAGGAGCAAATGGGAAAGTTGTACGCCACTACATCACAAAGACATTATCAATTCAGCCAATTTGAAGAGCCCATACCTATAAGTAGTAAGTTGCAACTTTCAAAAATTCATAACTTTAACTTTTTGTCCGATTTCATTCAAACTTTCATCAGTAGGCCTATATGCTTCTCTGATTTTTCTGCTTTATTCTAGACAAGTTTGCTATCAAGGTTGGATTTCCCTTTACAGATGCAAAGTTGAGCATTAGGGAAGGGGACCTCCCCCTCCTTCTCCCCCCTCGTACCCGCTTATATTATATTACCCATATGTTATTTGTTTCTTATGTTATTTGTTTCTTATGTTTGCCATGTTACAAACACCTATCCTACCCCCCAAAAAACCCTCATTCCCCTCCCCCTCCCTCCCCGCCCTCCCTTCCCTTGCAAAGTTGAGCATTAGGAAGGGACCTCCCCTCCTTCTCCCCTCGTACCCGCTTATATTATATTACCCATATGTTATTTGTTTCTTATGTTTGCCATGTTACAAGCACCTATCCTACCCCCAAAAACCCTCATTCCCTACCCTCCCTCCCCTCCCTTCCCTCCCCGACCTCCCTCCCCCTCCCTCCCCTGCCCCTCCCTCCCCTCCCTCCCTCCCCCTCTCCCCTCCCCGCCCTAAATCCGGGCCTTGCATGCATTGGATCATAAACCACGCACGGGGATCGATAGCGTCGGTGCATGTTTACTCGCGCTGCGAGCGCGCGGGTTACAGGTCACAGGCCGAATTTGTGTATCATATAAGTATTGTATGCAGTCGACTAATTCCCTATCTGTGCGAACGCGATGAACTTGTTTTAATTTTGTCATTTTTCAGTATGAGCTTAACAACAAGGAAAAGAATGGATGAAATCAAACGACAGATGTCAATCCATCGTCAGAACCTGCTTTGTGTTTGCCGGTAAGAACCTAATCATTTTTTAATAAAGTGTCCTGTTCTTGAATTATTCGAACTCGAAGAGAGTCGAGTTCAATGTGTGTTGACTTTTTAATGTTTTGATCCATATCATTATCACACATGCACATGCATAGCTGCATTACTATCCTGGCCTGGCTGTGTATTAAAACCTGTTCTATTGTCTTATTGATTCTCAACATTTCAAACACCACTGTACAAAATTCTAGTGATTTCACTAAAAATCGGTACTTTAGTGACAATTGATGACACCTAAATAGCAGTAAAATATACAATTTTTTCAACTCACCGATGTTACTAATTGTTAGAAAGAATAATTGAAAGAAATAAAGAATAATAAAAAAAATGTCAAACTTGCTTACATTACAGCCACATCGGCATCATTGTGTGCATTTGTGGGGCTAATGCGCAATCATATCCATATTTTGACCCGTAACTCCGGCAAACTGCTGCACAATACAATTGCATACCGTACCGACGATGGGGTGCGCGCGCAACCCACCGTCGGTATGTGTATTGTGCAGCAGTTTGCCGTGAATCCCGTGAGAAAGTGTATATTATAAGTCTTTATTTTTAGGAAAAATACTCCCCAAAAGATAAGAAAACTGATACCATCCAGGTAAGAAACATAGCGACTTTTAAATCATGGCCATTATTTGAAGAAAACATGAATATTTACTTGAGTTTAGGTCTGTTTTAGTAGGGTATCTCCACACTGGAGTTACGGGTCAAAGTATGGATATGATTGCGCATTAGCGCTAGTGCTGTAAGTCAGGCGCCATGTTCGGGTTCGGTTCGGTTCGGCAGAGTTCGGCAATTTTTTACCCGAACTTGGTTCGGTTCGGGGTTCGGTAATATAATAGCAAGCAGCCTAATAGCTACGGTGGTCGGCGCTGGGCGGGCCGCGTAATTTTTTTTTACACGCTAGCCTGGCCATTTCTGTGATAAATACCATAGAAGCGACTAATATTAGAGTCTAGCAGCCTACATGCGTGCATTATACCATGGACCTAGTAAGGTCCATGATTATACATGTAGAACATGCATGGCAATCATCAGATGAAGACTTAGGTGGCCCTTGTAAATGAGACGGCCAAGAACTTAATTTAATTTAATTTAGGAGCTTTACATTAATCTTGATCTAATTAAGGACACACGAACGAACGATCAGCTAATAAAGCGAGCAACCAAGTTCACCCGCACGCTGCACTAGCTAACTACGTGCATGCTTATGTGCATGTAGGCTTTCCCACCAGCGCACTTTTACGAGTATTACGGCGAAAATGGCCAGGCTAGCGTGTAAAAAAAATATTCGCGGGCGGGCCGGCCGGGCCGGCCCGACCAACACGGAGGACTTCTGCCCCACTCCTGATGAAAAACACTGCTTCCGACCGGCACGTATTTCACATAAAAACTGCTTTAAACGTAACTATTTTAGTACTTACATTCATATTTCCGTTTTTAATCGTGTTTTACTTGCAGTTTTACAAGAATCATGTTTTCAATTTGAAAATAAATGATATTTTTAAAGATTTGCCGAGACGGTTGTTGTCTAATGTTACGAGTCATGAAAGCTGCCATCTTGAATTTACCGATGTATACGTTATAATACACAGAGATAGCAGCCCAGGCTCGTTCGATTGCCGTTATTATAAATGTTTATTTTTAATGGGGTAAATAATAAAATTCCTAATTTTCCTGAATAAATAAATTAGAATACTATAATATGTATTTATTTAGTTATTTAGATGGTAAAATTTGTCCGATATTATTACAATTAATTTTTTTTATTTTTTGGGTTTGAGCCGAATTTGTTTTGATCAGTGCCTAATATAGGCACGTGTATTCTAGCTTGTTTATAGCTTGCGATCGCGACGTTGCAGAGGTCAGGATTTGGGATTTAAATGGCGTCAGTGAAGTCGCGCCCATGACTGGAGAGGCATGAATCACAAAGGAGGAAAATGGGAAAAAAGTAAATATAGAATGAGCAATCATGACATGAAAATTAGGTATAAAATGACAAGTTAATTAGCCTGCAAAAACATTTTTCTGCCGAACATCCGAACCAGGCCTTTGTGTTCGGTTCGGTTCGGTTCGGTTCGGAAGTGCCATGTTTGGCGAACTTCCGTTCGGTTCGGCGGTTCGGCTACAGCACTAATTAGCGCCCATTTGTGTGTTATTTGTGTATTGACTATTCATGTGTGCAATTGCTGCCTATTAGCACGTAGTTTTAGCATGACTCTCTATGCTTTGCTGGAGTGATCCATTATAGACCTATCATACATTAACTGTTACATGTCACTGTCAGCATTATTCATTAATGATTTATACAAAATGAATACAATAGCGTATGTAATAATGTAGATTACGAGACTGGTTTATGAAATTGCAATTTTCATACTTTAGCCTTTGTCTAGCCAGTAGCAATTTTAGGCCATAACGAATGATTGGCTTGGCCTTGCCTTGGCTTGGGGATTTGGAAATTACTCGGATCGACAAAAAGCAGAACTCTAAAAGTCTAAGGGTCCGGACATGTACACAACGGACCCCCAATCATACATAGCATTCATACTCAGTCATAGGTCTATAACCTGTTAGGTTGTAAATGTTAAAAGCTAGGCAATCCAACCCTTTTAATAAGTTCATTTGAATGAAAGCAGAAAAATAAGAGAAACAGAATGGCGAAAGTTTGAAATGTCGAACCAATAAGAAAGTTATGAATGTTTGAAATAAGTTGGACCAATATTGGCAATAAGGCAATAACAATTAAATAAGAAAGTTATGAATGTTTGAAATATGGGATCACTACAGCTACAAAATGTAAAAGAATCTCGAATTGGCAATTTTGTTAGTGGATTTTGACGTGGTGACGGATTTATAACTCTCCTGTTTGTTGTGTACAAAAATATCAATTATTTCTGTTTTTCTCCCAAGTCCTTTCACCTTTGCTCCAGACAAACTTGACCTTATGAGGCAGATTTTGGTGATGCTGCCCTCATTGTTCTGTCTTTTAAATGGTAAAAGGTCATATGTCTTTTATGCACTCTAAATGCCACATTTCTTGACGGATTTCTTTCCAATGTTTATATGGAGGTGCGTCTTAGTACAATCTACACATCTTTAGTGTTTGGTGATGCTGCCACCTGTGTTCCATCTGTTATAATGTCAAAGGTCGTATTTTGGTGGCTGTCTTTTGTGCGCTCTAACTGCCACATTTCTTTGAAGATTTCTTTCAAATTTTCTACAGAGATGCATTATACTCTAATCTACACACATATTGGTTTGGTGATGCTGCTCCTATCCTAGTCTTGACAATAGTCTGAGCCACTAGTGGCGATCTCTACGTCATCCTTTTGTTTCAGGGAGGGGAGAGGGGATCTTTGTCCCTCGAACATAAGGATGACACAAAATTGCTGCCACTGCCGGGGGATACATTCACATTGCGCGGCAATAATACAGATTGCGATATTTTTAGTTTTATCTTGTAATTTATTGTTCTTCTTCTATTATTAGGTTGTCAATAAAAGCACTGATTGCCCAGGCACAATACCAGGCAATAGATGACTCCTGTTCTGAGTTCAAGAATTTTGCTACTATCATGGAGCACATACTCAGTCACAGGCTTAAAGGTAAGTACTATTTTGTAATTCTTTAGTGTATACATACAAAAAGAACTACTGATTCCAACATTGCTTAGCTATTGAAATTATAGCTTTTTAACTTCAATGGTGGTATGGGAAAAGAATTATTCCTCTGATCTGTTGGAAGTATTTTATGCATTAGCATTTTTTTTTACAGCTGTGAGAACAGGTAAACATGCACATTTGTTTGACATCTTTTGAAACAACTCTCAGTGGATTTTCTCTAAAAAATGAGATGAAGACCCACATGTAGCAGTTTAACATTATCATAGTTCAGGCAATGGGTGCAAGGAAGGAATGTTGACTTAGGAGCAAAGGGGTAAAATGTTTTAAAGAGCACAAGTTAAACATTTAGTCAATAAGCTTTCTGTCGTGTTTTACACCGCATCCTGAATTTTCATGCCATGTTTTAGACTGATTTATATTTTCTTGCTCATAGGTCAGTTGACATGGTTTGGATTAGAAGAGCCACGTGACTTTTGGCACTTCATCCGAGTTGTCTGTAGTAATACACCTGATGGCTGCATCAATAACGTAGCTCATATGGAGTCTGTACGGTCATCAAAGGCAAAGGTATGATGTAGTGCTGTAGCCGAACCGCCGAACCGAACGGAAGTTCGCCGAACATGGCACTTCCGAACCGAGCCGAACCGAACCGAACACAAAGGCCTGGTTCGGATGTTCGGCAGAAAATTTTAAACGTTTTTGCAGGCTAATTAACTTGTCATTTTATACCTAATTTTCATGTCATGATTGCTCATTCTATATTTACTTTTTTCCCATTTTCCTCCTTTGTGATTCATGCCTCTCCAGTCGTGGGCGCAACTTCACTGACGCCATTTAAATCCCAAATCCTGACCTCTGCAACGTCGCGATTGCAAGCTATAAACAAGCTAGAATACACATGCCTATTAGGCACTGATCAAAACAAGTTCGGCTCAAACCCAAACAATACAAAAAATTAAAAAAATGAATGGTAATAATATCGGACAAATTTTACCATCTAAATAACGAAATAAATACATATTATAGTAATCTAATTTATTTATTCAGGAAAATTAAGAATTTTATTATTTACCTTATTAAAAATAAACATTTATAATAACGGCAATCGAACGAGCCTGGGCTGCTATCTCTGTGTATTATAACGTATACATCGGTAAATTCAAGATGGCAGCTTTCATGACTCGTAACATTAGACAACAACCGTCTCGGCAAATCTTTAAAAAATATCATTTATTTTCAAATTGAAAACATGATTCTTGCAAAACTGCAAATAAAACACGATTAAAAACGGAAATATGAATGTAAGTACTAAAATAGTTACGTTTAAAGCAGTTTTTTATGTGAAATACGTGCCGGTCGGAAGCAGTGTTTTTCATCAGGAGTGGGGCAGAAGTCCTCCGTGCTGGTCGGGCCCGCCCGCCGGCCCGCCCAGCGCCGACCACCGTAGCTATTAGGCTGCTTGCTATTATATTACCAAACCCCGAACCGAACCAAGTTCGGGTAAAAAATTGCCGAACTCTGCCGAACCGAACCGAACCCGAACCGAACCGAACCCGAACATGGCGCCTGACTTACAGCACTAGTATGATGTGACTGTACTATTGGGGATGTTAGGAACATTGATGAAATTGGAAGCTTTTTGTTTGATAATCACGATTAGACAGAAGTATGACAAAATTGGCAATGCATTGAGATGTGTTATCTTTATTAGCCAATATAAAGTCAAATTGTAAGTTGAATTTAAATTATTTTTCTCTTTTTGAGTGAATTCACATTTTGAGCAATTATGACCTCCTAAGCTTGAATTATGATGAAATTCAGCAATTCTACTTCAGTCGCACCAACAAGACTGACACCAAACCATCAACGGGCTGAACAAACACTTAATGACCCTGAATAGCCACGAACTGTTGATTGTTGGGTCGGTTTGGTGGTGTTACTGAGGTATTCTTAGGATACAGTAGTCGTACTCCTTTTTCTTTTCTTATGGATTCTAAACTTCTTGCATGACAACTTGTTTTCCTATGATATTCTCAATTTGTGATTGAATAGTTCAAGGGTTTCTTTTCTTATCTTGTCATTTTCCACACCAGGGTAGAGCATGGTTGCGGATAGCATTAATGGAGAAGAAGCTTGGGGATCACCTTGCAACAGCTCTGCAAAATGACAAAGCTCTGAGGTATGAGAAGCCAATTGTGCTATAGTGCAGTAGCGACACATTTGTGTCTCCAATTGTGAGGCAACTATACAAACATGAAAGTGGATAAACTGGACATTGTAGCATATTATACATAAACTCATCAAAATTGTTGTTATATGACTTGTTTGGTGAGAAGTTTTGTTTCATATTCACTCTGTATCATGTATTTCATTTACTTATTTCAGGTTTATGGACATGAGTAATGCTTGAAAGCACATGCAACATGTAACATACATGTTTTGTTACAAAATGCATTGAGTAAAATGATTCAGATGACTTGCATTACTGTGAGGCAGAGTATCATGTTCCATTTGAAGTGAAACTTATTTCTTTGTATTCAAATCATTGTGTCACTTGTACACTCAAATATGACTGTATCTTTCTACCCTGCTTCTGTCTGACATGCAGGGCTTTCTATGGTGAAGGAGCATTCTTTAGAAGTGAAGAGGCTCTGATATTGGTGCAATCTCTCCAGATCCTGCATTCATTGGACTTCAGGTAAATTATTTCAACATCAAATTATCAAATTATTTGTGAAGGTCTACCTTAGTAGTTGATTAGACCAATGTTATAGACAATTTCTTCACCTCTTTACAGTACACTAGTCTGACTTACCGGTATAACTTTTGTCTTAATGATTGAGCAGACTATCCATTCATTTGGGGGTAGAAGTTGCTAGGAAGTAGAGAAAATATTTGACAAAGGACACAAATATTATTTTATGCAATGTAAGTCATGGCTCAGCCATTTTAAAAGTGTCTCAACATCAACATCTCCTTGTATTAAAAAAAAAAAAAAATTAAATTAGGGTAGGGCTCCTTGTGCCAGGAGAGAAATTTGGTAGAGCAAGTACCTTACTGGGTTTTTTTGTTGTTTTAGTGGGGGTTTTTTGTGCACTACTTGTGCTTCTTTTCTGTTTTTTATTTTGGGAGTGTAAGTTGGTTTCCAATTATGATAATTGTTTACTTTCTCAGTGATTAGGTGTTACATTATCTTATGATAACGGGGTGATAGCTTTTAAAGTAGCAGTTACCTCTACAGTCACATATGTGATATATGTGATATTGATATGACAATCAAAGACCAAATGAGTTTTTAGCAAGACCTGCGTCAAACCTGTCTTAGTGACCACCTCTCTATAAAGGCCACCTGTCTATATTTGGCAGTTTTCCTGTTTCCTCTGGATGGCCTTAATAGATAGGTATTTCTATTTCATTCCCATTCTCATCTTCTTATTGCAGCTGCTGTGTGAAAGAGGAGAAGCTAGAAACAGGAGTAGCCAGTGTGATAGACTATGCGCAATTCCTCAAGTTCCAGTTAAGGTATAATAATCATCAAAAAAATTCATTATCAAAACGGCTTTTACTAAACACTCTGGTCAAGGCGCGCTGGAAAACACTTGGGTCACGGCGCACTGGAAAACACTCGGGTCAGAAGTTGGAAGTTGCGATTATTTTTATGCCTCCGCTACAAAGTAGCCGGAGACATAATGTTTTCTGGTTGTTCGTCCGTACGTCCCGTTCTTGTGATCGCATTATCTCAAGAACCGATTGATGGATTCCTGCCAAACCTGGGACATGTATGTATCTTGCAGAGCCAATGAACTGATTAGATTTTGGGTCACTAGGTTAAAGGTCAAAGGTCACAGGGCTCATTATGTATGCAAAAACAGCTTGTGATCACACTATCATTAGAACCGGTGGACGGATTACCATCAAACTCAAGACATCTATGTATCTTCCAGAGCCAATGAACTGATTAAATTTTAGGGTCATGAGGTCAAAGGTCAAAGGTCATGGGGCTCATTATGTATGCATATAAAAAGCTTGTGAACGCATTATAATTAGAGCCGACAGATGGATTACTATCAAACTCAGGACAGGAATTTATCTTGCAGAGCCATGTATATGAAAAATAGCTTGTAATCACGATATTCTGAGAACCCGTTAATGGATTACTATCAAAGTTGAATATTATAGTATTAATGACTGCTTTGAGAGAAATAGTTGTTTTTATACGCTCAAGGGAAGGTTACAATTGTGCTATTGCCCGAGGCATGCCTCGGGCAATAGCCCAATTGTAACCTTCAGATAACAACTATTTCTCGAATATTAAAGCAGTCATTAATACTTTTATGCCGAAAAATAGTCAACTTACCAATCAACTGGTAGAACAGGAAGAGCAGAAATAAATACTAAATACACATAGAATCTAGTTAGTGTTAGATCTAATAATATATTCAAATCTGTTGTTGAGAGGCACTGGAAAACCCATCCACTCAAGTTTTCACCCTATCAGAGACTACCCAACGTGACGAGGGGCAAATAAGCTACAAGCTTTACGTCTCTACATCCAAGTAAAGTAGTCTAGACTACGTCTACCGCGGTGCGGTAAAGTTTAATACTCAGTACAATGTCAATGACAGTAGATCTCTAGACCCCTCTAGTACACAACAATTAATGTGTGGGACTCCACTGACTGGATTTGACTATCATAATATATTAGACCTTACATTGGTGTGCTTGCTGTCAGCAGAATTAATCAAGTCTTGCATTTGATCATCATCAAGAAGTTGAAATCTTGGGAGAGTTTCTTCAGCCTTGTTTGGAATTCAGTACGATAGAGATTGCCGTACGGTCGTCTGCGCTACGATGTATTAAAAATTGGTAAATTAAGCTAGCGACCGATTATTCGCACACTTATGGTGTCCGTGCTCGCACAAACCAGTTTTTAACACGTAAACCAATGGGTATTTCAGCAAGACTGAACTAATTCCCGGTAATTGGAACTTTGCCGGGATTTTTAAATTTTTTTTAAAAACTATTACATGGCTTTGGCATTTTTCGGGAATAGTTAAAACAATGACTGCAATTTCGACCAATCAGATGGCTGGATTTCTTAAGTGAGGTATATAATAAAAATTGCTTCCATTTTAGTTTGTAAGATCGCTCTATGGCGGAGGCATCATTTTCAACTGTGCGCAGTCGAAGTTAAATCTAGTTTTTAATGATAGAAAAATAAGTGGACAAGAATTAAGGCTGACATTAGGAAAGACAAAATACTAGGTGGATAAAGAGGTAGAGAAAGTGTAATAGGGCCTACTACAAGGGAATATGATAGGCCTATTACAGTCAAACCTGTCTATAGCGACCGCCCAAGGGAAACACAAAAGTGGTCTTTGTAGACAGGTGGTCTTTGTAAGCAGGTTCCTTTATTACATGTTTCAATGAGAAACCATTTTCAAGGGAAACAAAAAATGTGGTCTTTGTAGACAGGTGGTCACTAAAGCAGGTTTGACTAATAGGATGGAAACAAGGAAGAATGGAAAGAGTGAGAAGATGAATTGTCAGAAATTAAGAACAAATTATAGAAGAAAAGGGAAAAGAGAGAAATACAGAAACAGTGTATATTCCAGGCCTAATGGAAAATTGTGGTAGAATGCACCAGAAGAATTAACAATTAACATAAAGATGGGGAAGATGAATTGCAGAAAATAAAGAATTACATTGTAGTCCTAGAAGAAAAGAGGAATGAAGGGGGGAAATGAATGGAGAGAAAGAATTAAAGATGTAGAAGAACGATTTTTAAAAAAATGGCATAAGAAAACATATGACGATAGGGGAAACCAACAAAGAATATCGTAATGATTACATGATGGAATTTAAATTTAAAAAATGAAGAGGGAATGAAAGGACAAAGATTAATAAAAACAGAGAAACTACGACAGAAGGCAGAAATACGATTAAGAAGTTATAGCAGAAGGAACTCAAGAAATGGATGGTAGAAGAGGTGAAAGGAGGAAAAAAATGTGAGGCAACTGACGAGAGGATTACAGAAAGATTATTGTCGATAATTTCAAATCTCTTCTTCAAAAAATTTCCCCTTTATAAAGCCGATTTGAAGACACCATTTTAAAAAAATTGGCCCAGCGAGCTGTGACCCAAGTGTTTTCCAGCGCGCCACGACTGGAGTGTTTAGTAAAAGCCATACAAACTGTGGCAATGACGATGCAACAAGCTCGTTTGCATTCCTTAATGCTTCCTGTATTATGGTTGTGAAAGGTTGCAAGGTGAATTCATTTAAGAGGAAGTGCCCTGTGTACAAAGTAGATTTTTTTAGTTTTTGAAAGGAAATAAGGAAGTGGTACATTTTATTTGGAAAATAGGCAGGAACCATTAATTATTATGACAATGTTTAAAGTGTAATGGATATATACATACAGAATATAGTAATTGCTTTTGTACATTGAACACCTTTGTATGATAATTGATAATACTCTAAAACCAGAAGCTTTCACGCGCATGAAATTTTTGCAATTTTTCAAGAGTGGTTCAGATTTGCAAATGTTTCATTCTGCAAATAAATGAATTGCAACTGACACAACACTGAATTTTTGCAAATTTACAAAAGTTTTATGTCGTAAAGGTTCCGGGTTCATAGTAATACAATTTTCATATCATTTAAATTAAATTTCTGTTACCATGTGTTAAGTCTTTTATTAAAACTTGAATTTAAATATATTTATTGAAAACTTTTGAACAATATTAGATGTCGAATATTTTCCATGAATTTATTTACTTTAGTAACCAAGATGATATCTAACTAACTTCTTTCGTGTCTTATTTCATCGTACTTGATTCTTGAATTGGTGATAGTGATGATGATAACCAAGAAGCACTGATGAAGGACCAGCAACTCTTTACCCCTTCCCACTCACCAAGGGGAGATGGGTCATCTATGGATGAGAAATTTTCACAACTCCAGAACCAATACAGAGTGGCCTGTGCCCAAAAGGTAGAAGACTCTTTTTTTCTCTCAAATGCCATTTTAGTATTTTGTGTGTCAAGAATATCTCATTCATTCTTGAAATATTCCTGAGCTGACCTGAAGATAAATTGCTCTGGACCTCTTTACATCTTTGCGATGATTCCACCAGGTCTGTTGAATCCATGGAAGATAAAATAAATGATCATAAACTAAAGAATACCACTTCCAATTCAATTCAAATGATCACAACGTAAAAAGTGAATTTTGTTAATAATTTTCAGGTCCGATTATCTGTTTAGTCATGTATGATGAAGTATTTGTTATGAATATTTCAGAACTCACTCAAATATTTTGTGGATTAATTAATGTTGTGAAACCTGAATGTTCTTGTGCAGAATTATATGGAGGAGACTGCCAACCAAAAAGAGCAGCATCTGATTGAGAGTAGAAAGAAAATACAAACCCTGGAGAACATGGTGATACAGCTACAAGAACAAGTGTGAGTTTGTAGGAATGGTAGAAAGATTGAATTTGATTGAATTGAATTGGTTTATTTTATCATACAAACATGACATGCAGCTTAAGGCTGATATTGTCTATTTTACAAGGTAATCAGATATTTACATTACAATACAAACATCAAAATACAAAAGCAATGTAACAAAAAAGCAATGGTAACATCATACAGCACTATTATAAAAGATTTATAAAAAATGTATTGAAGATGTAGATAAATAGTTATCAAAATAATTAAGGCAATGCCATTAAATATTCCAAGAGTAATTGAATTGAGCATGTTCAGGAATATTAGAAAGATTAATGATGCACATTAATTTATGATCTGAATGTTCAGATAAATCATGGGTCATTGCAAAAAATGGAAATACACTGTACATAAT
This sequence comes from Mesocentrotus franciscanus, assembly GCA_037976565.1. Classification (NCBI taxonomy): domain Eukaryota; kingdom Metazoa; phylum Echinodermata; class Echinoidea; order Camarodonta; family Strongylocentrotidae; genus Mesocentrotus; species Mesocentrotus franciscanus. The sequence continues at coordinate 5,990,033 of CP137666.1, read as the reverse complement.
CTGAAAAGTTATCCTTTGGATTTTAAATGTCATATGGTCCATTCAGAGCTTAAAGGGAATTTACTCTCTGTAAAGTGCTACAAGATAACATTCTTCCCCTATATGGATGGTAGGTACATACGTGTTATTTAACTGTATGCCTGGATACTGTGGTGTTTTTTAAAAAGCCTATATTTATTGATGCCTGTATCAACTCTCTTCAAATTTGAAATTTGAATCATATCAAAAGAATAATGCAGAAATTATTTTCCTCTCTGTGTATCTTAGAAGAGTTGGAATTGGTAGTGGCAATGAATTTGTTTTATTTAACCTTTTGTGTTCAGGGCTAGTTTGAAGGAAGCTCAGCTGATGTCACGGCGTGAATTAGAAGAACATTTGATCGCTGGTCATTGGCCTCTGCAGGATAGGATGAGACCTAGTGCTGTGAGAACTGACCAAGATGAGATTGCACTGGACAGTATCTCAAGCCAAGTATCACCAGGCCTCTCACCTCTAGATCAGTAAGTTTCTGGGTAATCATTGTGTGTTGAAAGATACAGGGGGAATTTTGTCTTTGAGAAGTGGTGTACAAGCCTTATTTACTATTCCTGAAAGTTTAGCTCATTTTTTAACACTTATTACTTCATACACTTTAGTTATCTGTAATCATGTACAAAAGATAAGGTAGATAACAGATTAATTTGAGGGAAATTAGGATAGGTGATGATAAAAAAAAGAAAAAAAAAACATTGAAAAGAATGAGAGAGAAAGGGAGAGAGAGAGAGAGAGGTTGGGGGGGGGAGAGGTAGGTAGACAAAAGTTCAGACAAATAGACAGAGATAAAGATCATATAGATACCATATACCGTATACCATGCACTGAGAGGCTCTAGTTGAAATTATGGATCAAGGTCGCAAGAATAGCACTATTTTCTGTAATTTCACTAGTGGCTTGAAAAAGTGCAAGATATATTTGTTTTATATTTTTCAAACCAACCTTCATAAAAATAATAATAATAATAATAATAATAATAATTTCTGTCACCGAGGAATCCACAAATTCAAGACCGAAAGCTGGTGCTATACAAGTACTGCAGTAGTGTAGTCCAGTTTACTGCGGCTCAGCGTAAATTGCACAGCGTGAGCGCCATGACACCGCGGAGTTGCCCGCTGGAGGCATTTGAAATCCTGTACGCTCGCTGAATGCATGCACAGTAGTGCCTTGGAAGGAAATATCTATGACGTCACCCATGGTATAGTGCATGACGTCACAGTATAGTACTATTTTTCTTATCGGTAACATCATAGCAATGTTATGTTTGGTCACATGATGCTATGTTGACCAATCACTGAACAGGATTTCATTCATCAAAAATATAATATTATATATATATATATATATATATATATATATAGTATACATTCCAATGCAATGGAAATAATATGTTGCATGCCTAATGATGTTTCATGAAAGAACCAGTAAATCACCATTTGATTATTGCTCCACCTTCTTGAAAACTAGATCCAGCATTCAAAGTTTTGACCCTTCATCCGTCCATCAGAGGTCAATCAGCCCAGTATCATCCAGCTCAGGTATATCAACAGCAGAAGGTGCAGGAGATCCACGGACTGTCCCATACACGATACCCAGGTTTGCCCGGAAAGAGAAAGAAGAGACACCTTCACTAATAGCATTGGCAGGGTCATTCACCTCACAGGTAAGTTCATTGTACTTAACTCAGTTTGATGCCAATGTATTAGATCAGTAGAAGATGCTTACCCATATGTGAGATTTCTTGCTATCAGGCATTCTTTCAATTACTTGATATTTAAAAGTTAAAGGGTAACCTCATTCGATAAGAGAACCAGGGAGCATTACCATGTTGGACAAAAGATATAGTCAGTAAGGTCGAGACCCAGGTCATGAGAGCTTGAGTGATATTAGAGATTTGAAGGAATATAATTATTTCAGAGTAATAGGAATGATTTTCATTAATAATCCTACATCAGAATGCTGTTTTAGTGATTCTGATGTTAGTTTTAAATGCTTTTGCAAGCAATCTTATTATTATTTGTTTTGTTCGTAGAAAAGCCCACATTCTTTGCTGTCTTGTCTTTTTTATGAGTGGCATCAAATTAGGACACAATCGTTCCTGTCAGCTACATTACTCTATTATATATAAATGTATGCCCATTGTATGTATTTTCTTCAAAGTAAGTTTTTATATTTTTCTTGTAGTTGTAGTTACTAAGTAAAAAAAAATAACAAGAGAGAGTTATTGAAGAGTTGAACTATCAATTTATCCTGATTCTATGAAAGATGTCATGGCATTTAACCAAATCGATTGTAATATTTTCTTTTCTCTTATTTACAGTTAAGTGCCATAAGTGTGAGATCAAATGAAACAAATAGCTCTGGAATCTCAGAAAATCAACCTGTAACACTAGCAAGGGTAAGCTCCATCTCTAGGAATTAGTACTACTATAAATTCATAATCATTATAATTAACTGTAAACCAAGCATTATATCTTTATAGATATTGAAGAAGTTAAGTTTTTATTGTGATGAGGTTATTGTCAGGTGCATATGCTCATAGTAATATTAAACTTGTGGTGGACTGGATGGACTGTGAAATGGAGATAATGGAATGGAGGTGACTGTATAGCTTAGGGGAGTACAATAAGAATTAGTTTAGAAGAATCATTGATGGAGTTTGTGTGACAAAGAAAACTTTTTTTTTCTTCTTTTTTTTTAAATAGTAGGGTCAATTCCAAAAGAAATATCTCCATTGCCTTAATTCTTTCCTTTCCAGCAGAATTCTAGACCTGCTGTTAAATTGTTAATTTTGATGATGAAAAGAAAATGACTTGTGTTGTTTGGAGAAAATGTTGAAATGAAAACCTTTGTATGTCTCTGCAAATTTCAAACTTTAGAACAAAAATGTTATTCTAATTTGTATGTCCTTTGTCTGTTTTCTTTGCAGAACCTGTCTCCAGATTCTCTCAGTGCAGTCTCATTTACATCAGCATCAGAAGGAAGTCCCATGCTGACATAGTAATATCCTTCATAGCGGTAGAGCTAATTGAATTGAATTTATTTGTAGAGTTCTAATCAATATTTCATGCAATGTTTTCTAATATGATTTTTTAAACATTCTGTGACCATTCAATCAATTCTCAGTATCAAAAATGATAGTAAATGCCTGATAAAAATGCCTTGTTGGGTTATTGCATTGCCAGATCTTGATATAAGAACCAGATTCCATACAAAATATGACATTTAAAACATATCAAGCTTTACTTCTTGGGTACATTTTGATATCTGCAAACTCTACAGGTTTATGGATATAGTAAACATTGATAAGTGAATAGAAATCTGAATTTTCAATCACACAATGCATGGTACTTATGTAGGAGCATGTTACATTGTAGATTTTACCAAATTCTGCAGCTCTCCCTATTATTAATTATAGTAGTAGTAGTAGTAGTAGAAGAATGGAAGATGAGAAATGGACCATTAGTTTCATAGGAAAGAATTTTTAATTAACCAATATTTGGATATAAGTGGAAAGAGTGCAATAGACACAATAGAATAGCCTCCAAGAAAGGTGTCTTTGCGGAGGTAGATATGTCCACAGGGAAAACTGCTTTGGCCAAGATGGATGTGTCACCACCTTGATTTACATGCATAATTTTGTCAGACACCCACATACTGCTTGGAATCTAATTCCATGTGTATATATATATATATAGGAGGTATCATAATGACTTTTCTGTCAAGATTACTGCTATATGTATACAGAACGCTTGTATCCAAAACATCATTTGAAAAAAATCTTTGAAACAGCTTTTTGTGTAATATAAAAAAGTAAGCAGACAAGTAATATATCTGCTTCAAAGCAAGAATCACATTGACTGGTAATAGATGTGTATTTTCCACTGATGCTTAAATATATACATATGATGTAGATACTAATATTTGACCAACTCCTCTCTCATAGGTAGAGAGGGCCTGGAAAAAGCCTTATATCTTTGGGAGTAGCCCTTTTTTTTACTTTGGGAGTGTCACAATACATAAAACAATTAATACAAAAGATATGAATTGAACATGAAACATTTATTACCATATTAGCAATGGTCAATTTTCATGAATAAAACATGAATATATGATCAGCATTACATGAATTAAATATGAGGACCTCATGACCATAAATGGTTGTGGTCAAGACTAATTTTCAACTAGAAAGTAGGATCACAGAGTCTAAAGGAATGTTTTTATTCCAGAGTTTTCTGGGGTTGACATTGATCAAATAGTTACATCTAGCGATGTGTTTAGAGTGTTTTAAAGGGCTTTTACACAATAAAATATGTGTGCTTCATGTGTTACTTACCTTGTCCGTGTCAGTACTAGTAAAAAATCCTAAGGGCACCAAAGATTCTCTAACACCTACCTGAGGTGGCTTCACAAGATGAAGGGATATCAGAAGTCGTTATCCCTTTCTCCACATGGATATGCAAGATTAGAACCCTACTAGTTGCGCTGACCTTCTCAATGGTAGCCCTGAGAAGGGTCAACTTAGATGGCCAAGCTTCTTTTGGGGTAGAATAATCGAGCCCCACCTCCCCCAATAGCCCTTAACCAGGCACATTTGATCAAGTCATCCAGGGCTTGATCATCACAAATGGGCATGCTTGGAATGCAATCCCACCTTTCATGTATAGCCCTAAAGGAAACAGATTCCCCTGTTTTTTCTGGGTTCGCAGTAATTGAGCATCCCCGCCCTTTCTCCCTGGCTTTGTGTCAATATGTTTCCAGAAGCCTAACAAAAGAATTATAACTTACATTTTTGCAAATAATTCATGTCACATACCACTTCATGAAGGTTAATGAATGATATATATTTTTGTGTAAGAACAATCTCTTCTTCTCTTTGAACTCATTGGCTTTGTGGCATTGTTGTTTATATTCATTAGTTTAATGTTTGTATCAGGGAGTAACCATCAATAGCATTTGGCAGAATGCATCCTCCCCTCACTCAAAGCTCTCCCAATCGTCTAAAATGACCAAAGTCAGGGCTTAAATTAATCCAAGGCCACCAAGGCCATGGCCGTGGATGCCCTTTTGATTGGCCTCAATGCCCCTCTCATTGGCCTTTGAGATTTTTTGTGCCCTTTCCAATTCTTCCTATTTGTGCTGTAATATAGGAATGTGCCCTACAGAAAAGTGGCCTTGCCCTAAAAATATTGAAATTTAAGGCCTGCAAAGTGTTCATGCGATCTTCACTAGATTGAATTTTCAAAGTTTCACAATAAAAGTTTTTTTAACCTGTCGTACTACCCCATCTAGTGGCCATAAACGTCAGTCTGATGATGCCTGCAGCAACGAGTAGGCGAAAGTCTCACAGGTAAAAAAACATTTTTGATTGTGAAACTATGAAAATTCAATCTATGAAATTACTACCAATCAGATGAACCTCTTTAAGGATCATATCAATTTCCTCTATTTTAATTTGAATCTCTTAATAACTTAATGGGTAGTCTTTTTTTTTCTCTATCTATGAGGGCTGCAATTTGGTAGTTAAATGGAAAGTTGAATGCGTGCATTGTCTGTCATGATGAAGTAACTGATCTATTGTACCATGACTCATCTGCACCAAGAGTCACTTTAAAGTGAAGTATTTTTTACGGTTTGCCTTAGAAGCTTATTAGTTTCTCTGCCATGGAAGGCAATGTTTTCTTTAACCTTTTTGCACCGATGCACGATAAGCTACTGTGCACAAGTTAATCCTTCATCAACTCTTCCAAAATGATTGCGTCCTCTCAGTCAGCACTGGATGAAATCTTAAATCGCTAACTTTCCTTACCGGCTCGCAGTGATTACTGATGGCTTCATGTCTCCGAGATTTGTCATCATGGGCCACAAATCAGGAAATACAGCCTTTCCTGGTTTGCGTGGTTGCTTTTGAACTGATTTAATTTTGAGGATTAAGGTCTACAAACATGCCCCATGATTAAGTGCTGCTTAACGTTGGGATAAATGGTGTCATACCCGGAAGGGTAACGGTCCATAAACTTGGTGGCCCATATGCTTATAAATTTGAAACCCAATGCTGGCATTGGGCTTTTGTCCAAAAAAGTGTTTAACAAAGGAAGTTCGCATGAGGTCTAAGTTGTAGATATTCATTACCTATTACGTTCACACATCATATGAACAACCATTATACTCTACATTATAATTCAATAAACCACATAGCATATAAAAGAGGTCTATCTTATTCAGGATACTGAGAATTAATTGCATGTTTTACTGGATTACGCTGGATTTAAGGGCAATCCAACCTTGTAACATGTGTAGAGTTTTGTGAGAGCAGCAAAATAGAAGAAGCAGATTGATCAAATTTTAAACTAAAACAGACAAATACTGTACATGTAATGAGAAATTTAGAAGCTGCGATCCCTAAATCAGTGTGGATCTCAAATAAATGAATTGATCAGTCGACTGATGTATTGAGGGACAACACACCCATCTGTTGTACACACTTATATGAATTTTTATCTTTCCCTCTTTGATAAAGTTTCCCGTAGGTTGTTCTCGAGAAAGAGTATGAACGTCATGCTTTTTTGTGATATCTTTGAATAATGACAACCCTAAACTGTATATAAAATATTGAAAATTATATGTAGTCATATTGTGTGTAGGTGCAAAAAGGGATAGTTTTATATTACAGTGAAATTAAATATTCATAAATTTGAAATTTGTATATTTTCGATCGTGATCCCGCCTTTAAAAAATATACAGTCAAACCTGTCTATAGCGACCGCCCAAGGGAAACACAAAAAGTGGTCTTTGTAGACAGGTGGTCTTTGTAGACAGGTTCCTTTAGTACATGTTTCAATGAGAAACCATTTTCAAGGGAAACAAAAAATGTGGTCCTTGTAGACAGGTGGTCTTTGTAGACAGGTGGTCACTAAAGCAGGTTTGACTGTATCTGAACTTCCTTGTTGTGTATCTGATTTCCTTTACCAATCTGATTTTCTGTTTCATATAGAGTAGCTTGGTATGAAGGTTTGATTCTTTTTAACCCCGTCTTTCCCATTGGTGAAAAATCCTGCCCAAGAATGTGTGTTGAACTCTTAATTTGGATTAAGAATCGATATATCTTTGTCCTAAAACAGAAACGGTAAGCTTAGTATAAAATTTAGTCTTATGGAATATATTGCAAGCTCATTGGAACAATAAAACTAGCATGATAAGTCAAAATTTTAACCCCTGAAAGTTCATTTACTGTATGACAATTTGTTTAAAACAAAATTAGTTGCACAGAAGGGGTACTGGTAATAAGTATTTTATTGACTATTTTGATGCTGCTTGTAAGTATCGGCTTGCATGGTGATGTAGATATACAGTAGGCTTGCGGTGCACCATGTGAGAGAGAAGGAGGATTGAGGAGTTCTGAAAAGAACTCACGGTATTCTTTCTTGAGGGTGTGTAGACCTGAAAAGGACTGTTGGTGTAGTCTTGAAAAAGACTGTTGGTTATCTTTCTTTCTTAGCTTATAGTTCTAAGGAGAACTATACAAAATAGTCAGATTCCACAGTCTGATTTTTGTTCTCTTTATTTTACCTTGAACTTTCTACATTATACAAAATTGAAGGCAAGCAAAGTGAATAGATGGGAAGCTTTAATGTGATCAGTACTGTTTTCTGATAACATTTGAGATGTTTTGTTGTTAATTTGATCTTGCCTAATACAGAAGCATGTTATGTACCAATATATTTATTGAAATTATTCTATATACCTCACTAATTGGGCTGGCAAGGTTTAAGTCATCTTCTTAAGAAAACAATGTTGAGGAATACAGTGTGTATGTCTGTTTTATGATACAATGTTATTACATGTAGGTTAGGTCATTCTTTCCGTAGAAGCATTACAATTTGTATTTGGCTGTCCGTTAATTACTAGTGAGTGATTCATGTGCTGAATTATATACTGTAGCGCATCACATGTATTTGTGTCATACGTCCACAATCGCTAGGAAGTGTCTCTCTTAATCACACTAATTCTTCCTTCCTTGTTCAGTGAAATTTTCTATAAAACAACAGCTGTTTGTTTTAGTGTGTAAACTAACTTATGCTCTATACTGCATTTATGCAGTATACACTACATGTTATTTTAGATAGCAGTTTAGGTTCATACACTAACAGACATTCGTAGTGCTTTCAAAACTTCCATTTTAGTGGTTGCGGTTTCCATGCTGCTTTTCCTGTTTTCCACTCATATGATATCCTGATGGTGCACTTCATGATTTTTTTCCCCCGTTGTGTGGATTCTATTTGACTTGATATTGTTGAAAGAGTTTTTTGTTGCTTTTAAGTGACTACCGGTAATTCAGCTTCAAATATGCTACCCACATACTGTAATCACTAACTCTTCATCACATGATAGCAATGAAATATTTGGGAAATCAGCATTTTTTATGTTAGACCAAATGTGTAGTAATGTTTGTAATGTAAATGGCCCAGCTTATATCAGGGTTGTAGGTCAACTGTTCTAGTGCCTTATTCTGTAGTGAAGTGTTCTGTAAATGTAAAAATGATTTTCATTATTGTCAGAGAGTAAAATAATTTTTGTTTTTCTTTGATATGTCTAAATTGCCTTGCTTATGTTCTCTTATCATGTCTACATGTATGTAATGATGGTGCAATGCGTGCAATCTATGTTTTGTTATTTGTGAATGATTAACTGCAATCTATTAGTGTAGGAGCCGTACCAAGTATTTAAATAAAAAGACTAATAAACAAGATCTGTGGTATTTGTATTATTGCTACAACTGAGTTTATATTAGAGTGAATTGTGTCTTTATGTGGCATAAAATTGACTTGTAAATTTATACCGTCGATTGTAAAGATACAATCAATCGGAAGAAATACATGTACAATCATCGGGGTAATCAATTGTAACACAGTATGTTGCATGGCCTATTGCGTAACAATAATTCTAAGAAATCAAATACATGTAGCAAGTGGTATTGCTTGAGGTTATTGTAGAATGATCACTTGTATCTATTGTTTTGATTCCTTGTCAAGTTCTTACTTTTTATCTCTACCAAATATTAGAAAGGTGTGATAAACCTAGAAATAAGAATGAGCTCCTCTGTTTCATTTGCAGTATATTATTTCTTGTATGCAATTTTTATTCTTTGTCACATGATTTTTGGAACAGATTTTATTTGAACAATGAAATATGCATATTTCCTAATAAATAGAGAGTATCTTTACTATGATTGTCAACGTTTATTGTGTACAACAATTTTTTTTAAATAATAGTAATATGTTACATATATATGGTGCATTACATGAATAAGTCATTATTCTTTACAATGTTATTATTGTTACCCCATGTCAATTTATTTCAATAACACACACAAGTGTGCTCCATCTCCAATCCACTCCTTTAATGCATTTGTGAAAGGTGTGATAATTTTAAATTAGAAATGTTCATGAATTTAGTGAAATAATTGAATAAGAATTTTTTTTTATAGGCCTCACAGCAGCCATGGACAATTTTTCAAAATTTAAAATATCTCAATCCTGATTGAATAAAGTTAGTGTTTTAACTTTGTTTTAGTCACACTTCATGTATAGCATACATGGCTCAATTACAAGCTACATGAAAAGTCTGGATTTAAAGATTATATAATGAAGGTTCCACATCATATTCATTTCATCTTAAAGGGATCCGGTAACTTTGTCTCAGATTCTGAAACAAAATTCTGGATTTAGCTCATGATGCAATGATAATCATAAACCTTTAGGTCAGTCAGGAACCCCATGACTTTTACAAGCTGATCGCCTGTCTGATTATCAAGATATTTATGATTGGAATTACAAATTTTGAAAACCGTTCGCCTGATGGTTTTCATAACACTATAGTCTATTAGGGAAAACGAGTATGGTAAAACCGGTCAATCAAAGATTTTTACTTTTTTGAGGCACTTCTTGATCATTTTGAAGCGCAATTTTTTTAGGGCTTCATTATTACACCATATCACAGACACTAATAACATGTAGGGCCGTGTATCTCAGATTAAACACTGTTAAACGATCCCTTTAAGAAATTAGCTACCAAGAACCAATACATCCCTAAACCATAATAATTGTAATCTCCCCTTGCTCTGTCTAACCCTGTACTTTTTATACATGATGTACATGATGCAGATTTTTATTTTTAGATCATGCATGCTGTTGTTGCTGTCATGCTGCATAAGTTAGAACAGAAAGGAAATGCATGATTTCAATTAATTGTAATCCATGAATGCCTTTATAAACATGTACCTGATCACCCAACACAAGTAGTGCATACTTTTAGGACAACTCACACATCACTAAAGCTTTCTCAAATGTTTTTATGTAAGATCATTTTTTTTATTAAGGTATAAAAATCAAGAATTTCAGTCATTCTTGTATAAATATACACATCACACAAAAAATTTCTTCTTAAAAGCATGAATAATATTTTCATCACTCTAAAGGCTTGTTCAGATATGACGGCAAAACCGCGGCGGGTTTTATGACGTGAAATTAAATACGCTTCATATTTCTGTATCAAGGTATAGACCAGTTCTGGTCATGCGATTGCATTGTGAAAGAAACATTGTGGAATCGATCAGAAAAGGTTGATCATCTAGCATATAAGTATTGGTGTGTACTGCAAGGTTCTGGAATCATCAAAATGATAAGAAATTTGGCCCAGTCTTGGTAAAGTTACAAGCACTGTACACATCAAGATGTATATGGGACTACGGGATATCTATGGTAATAAGAGCTTCCATTTCATTTTTTGAGAGGGGGGCATCTCCAAAACTGGTCTTTACCTTTAACATAGAGTTCAGTAAATACATGCGAGTCCTTTGCTGTGTGCAGTTGCCATTCATTTACACATAAAAACACAGCAGCAGGGTTTTTTGCGGCAGCTTACTGGGCCATGTCTGAACAAGCTTTTATGATTGATAAAATCGTCTGTTCGGAGCCAGAAAGGCGTTAAATCTGTGTTGAAGTATGTGAGATAATGTCTTTCTTGCTCCAAACAGTTGAAATAAGGATATATTTCAAAGGAAATGTAACAATAAGTGTGACCTAAATGAATGCAAGAAATCAATCAATCTACAATCATTCGCTTAGAGGTGGTGGACCTCTTAAAAACTTCAGCTTACAACAATCCGAAAGATTAAAATGTGGCTAATTTTAATCTTCGTCTACCAACCTTGCTGACTGTACAATGTAATCTTAATTCTTTTGGAAGTTTTTCTTTAATTTATCTTCCAGATCTTTCTTCTCACAGCCAATGAAAGTATTTTTTGTGGGCCCTAAATGATTGAAGTCCAAATGTAGTAATCTTTTAAGTTGTATCTTTATCTTTAATATGTCCTAGCCCAAATTGTACCTTTTTTTCCTTGTGACACAGGACTTAGTGATTGCCTGAAAAAAATTGGCACTCTGCATGATATATTTTTAATGATTTATACTTATATTTATATGATAAATACACTGTCTTTGATACAGTTATCTGTTATATCATGAAATTTGATAACACAAATGCATAATACTTTTTTGTTTTTTAATATTAGATGACTTGTAACAAAATGTAAAGTGTGCCTTAAAATTTCAATATTTTATTCTTTCTATTAGTTTTTCGCTTAATTAAAAAACAGAAGTCTTGAGTTTGAGTGATAATATACAATTCAATCAAAATATATTAAATGATTTATAGATATCTCTATCCTGGAAAAAGCTAATGTTTGTATTCCCTAATCATATATATATATATTTTTTAAATCAGTCCATGTTGGTCAAACTCTTTGGTTAATATATACATCAGAAATATTTCAGTAATAACAAGTCAAAAAACATAATTAAATGTGTACACATTTGAAAGTACAATATTAAAAATAAAAGTTTTACTTATTTTTAAAATATTCTTTGAAGACTACAACTTTTTTCTTGCTGTGTTTGCTCATAGCAGTTTATATTTCTTTGTCCGTTTATACCAATACTCTACCTACTAGAACTAAAGCCATCAATACAACGTCATTTTTAGTACTCTTTTATCCTAGAGGTATGTGTAATGTAGTATTTGAAAGAAATTTAACAAAGATCAGTCTTTCAAACTTTCAAAATATTGGATAATTCTAAAACAAAAGTGTCCTTTGGTGTAATGAAAGAAGAATTACTGATTGATGGGAAAAACAAAGATGGATTTATTTGGAGCAGCTACTTTACAAAAATGCTGTGCATGGCCACCAGCTTTGGCTAGGCTACAATGTTAAAGTGCTCAAGCATTCACAGAATTTCTTCTTAGCGGTTATTAGCTTCACCTAAGTGTAGATTAATGTCCTGATTCATAAAACAATTTTTGTTTGGCAACCAGCAATGGAGATTAGTTCAAAGATTGATTCATTAATCATGCCATCCATAATACTTTGGCCAAGGTTCATATCACGTCACGTTCATTATCAAATTTAATTAACATGATCGCAAAGGCTTTCAATAAATCAACTCAAGGTACTTCAATACTCTATTGTACTGCCAGTGGAAATCATGTTCCGATCACAAAATTGTTATCAGGTTCCTTGATTTCAAAAGGTGAAGGACAATGATATTGTAATTGCCTTAGGATGATTTTTCCAAAGTCTTTGCGATTGTGTTAAAAGTACTTTAATACACCAGACCAGCCAATCATTGGAAATGATCACTGTTTGACATAAGTGGTTGTAGTAGAAGTGGCTCCCATTGGAGGGGCGGTAGGTTGACCGTAGCCCGTGCTGTTGTAATTCGGTTGAGCTGGGTAGGTGTTGTACACGTACGTGGTCCTGGTAGTTGAAGGGTAGGCAACGGGGGTTTCGTTGGACACCACCACATAGCGAGAGTGACGTCTTCGACTGGCCAGCCAACAACAAGGGCAGCAGGCACAGACAATCAGAATGAAGAAAAAAGATATGAAGAAGCATGTCGTCACGATCGCACCAATCGCCCATGTCCTGCCAATGGAGATAAAAGGTAATGATACCAACTAAACAGAATTGCTTTGAGAGACTATTTTCACAAACTTTCTCTTGTACTCCTCATTCATTTCATGGATGATACTATACAAATGGCCTGCCATTGGAAAAAAACATTTTTAGAACAGATTTAAGAGACATTTACTTTTACAAAATGACTTGTGAGGTACGTACTCCACTGAAATGTATTCATTTTATATATAAAACCACAAATCTGCCATCGGAGAAAATATAATCATATTGTCAGAATAGGTTTAAGAGACATTTACTTTCACAAACATACTTATGTCAGGTATTCCACTGAAATATATTCCTTTATGAATAAAATTACAAATAGCCTGTTATTAAAGAATACAAATTATTATATTGTTATTGAAAAATTATCAAAATATGTTTACTGCCACAAACATTTGTTAGGCATTCCACCTAAACATATTCATGAAATTCAATCAGATTTTTAAGTATTATTTATGAATAATGATGACAGTGGGTGCATCCGAAAAAATGTTATGGCAAACTTTGTTTTCGGTTTGATTTTGACACAGATATAGGGTTACGGTTGAAATTGGGTTTTGGGTCAGGTTCAGATCGAGTTAGGGTTTGGTATCTTCTGTGGTGCAGCTGGTGCCTGAGCTTGTTTCTTACAATGTGGTATTAAAATACAAGAAACAAATCCTTGTAAAACCAGGATTAAAATTAATTTCAATGTGCCTCATCTTTCTTTGCTGTTTACAATATCGTTTGAGAGAGCTAGGTGCACCATTGAGATAGTAAAATGAATATTTCTTCTTAAAATTGTAATTTGGAAACAAATTCCTTTGTTGTTAGGGGTTTGGGGGAGGGGCCTTTGTTTGTTTTGTTTTCTTCTTCTTTTTCCTTTTGCCATGATCATGATGTGTAAATGTGAAGTGCTATGAGGGTGTATTTTTAATACCGAAACTGTTTTATAGTTTAAAAAACCAAGAGAATAAATATAACAAAGATGGTTTATTGTAAAGAAAAATTGACTGGGCCTTACGCAAGAATAGCTGGATTACAACATTGCTTAATTCCGTTGATACTACAACAGGTCGTCCAATCGTATGGTTCGTCTGTCCTTGGGCAAGAAGAAAACCCATAGTCATATGGGCACATGTCTCCATAAGCACCTGTCAAAGAAGGAACATAAAGTTTTCATTTTGTTATTTTATGACCAGGTCCAGAATACTAATTTAGAACTTCCCTAAAAAAGGGGTGGGGCTTGAAAATGTCTTTAAGTGGGAAAATAACGACTATTAGTTGTCGAATCGACTTCTTATTGTACTGAGAGAGGCGGGAAGATTCGCCGGCATTTCGCTCGAAGATGTCGTTGACGAAGCTGTTCATGATGATCATGGCCCGACTGGAGATGCCGGTATCAGGATGAACCTGCTTGAGGACTTTGTAGAGCTATAGAGCCAGTAAGTAATAGTCTGATTTTTCAGACCATTGTACCAAATGGTCGTACTTTTTATGCTGCGCAAAGATCCAATCAGTTTAATTTTGGCCATTACAAGAAGTGGGTTATTGATGTAGACAAATGCTCATGTACCCTTTACAGCTCATTTTATGTATGTTATTACCAGAGATGAAAAAAGCCAGTCAGTCACTCAATAGTGTCTGACAGTGAACTCTACCAAGTAAACAGGTTTCCTTGTATAATTTGAATATTAGGACACTGCCAACGTTTAAATTTCACAGATAGGACATACATGATATATTCATAATTCCTGCAAAGTTCTACAGAATTTGATGTTGGCTGCAAAAGGGACATAGTATCTTTAAGGCCAAAATACAAAAATTATGTATTGACATCAATTTGAGCAAAGTAGAACTGAAATCTATTCATACAAATATACATAGCATTTACAGATGTACAATATATATGTACTACTGGAATGAGACATTGAGATGAGATGTCAATAGCTAAATAATAGCATATTGCTTAGAGACATGTAAAATCATTGGCGGATCCAGGGGGGCACAGGGGGCACGTGCCCCCGGGCAAAAAAAATCAGTGCTCACTACCCCCACTGAGCGAATTTTCGGCGGCGATTTTCAAATTTGCGGAGAAAGAAAAAAATTGTGCCCCCGTCAATCCTGGATCCCCGCCTGAAAATGTAAACAAATAATCTACTGTGAAAAACATACTCCCTACAATGTCAATCACCCCCAATTGTCTATATATATGACTTACGAGTATAATTTATTGAGTAGCCTATATATTGTAGGTTAATGTAGTTATAAATAACTGAATCTTGATTCTTATAATCTTATCTTTGGTCACAATGAATTCAATTAATATGGAAAAAGCATCAAAAATGTTCACATGATCATGACTGATCAAAGTTCAAATCACAACATAAGGGCGCTAATTTGTGCGCACCATGCATCAGTACACTTCTGATTGTGAATCATGACATGAGGACTGAACACACTGTTTTATTATAAAGATAATTCATCAACCCCCCAAAAAAGAGCTCGACAACTTACCATCAATTAAGATGAACACTACGACGGCAAGACAGAGTGAAATCGTTCTCGATATGCCAGACATTTTGGAACTATATCTTCTTCTCTTCAGGTCATTCAGATACCAGCAAAATTGCGCAATGTAAATGTGAAATCATGTGTTCAGTTTATTCACGTCCGTACTGGAAAAGATCATCGTTGTACAGCCTACAGACTGTTATCTTCGGTAAATACCCCTTGACGTATGAGAGCAAAGTCCAATGATCAAAGTGTTTTCCTTTCAGACCCGTGACTAGGATTGTAATTGTATGGGGGGACACAATAAATTACATGTCACCTTTACAGTTACTTTCAAAGTTATACCACGTTATGCTGCTACACACACACTCTGTTACACATTCTGTTACACGGCATGTACTTTCATTGGTGACCGCGGTTCGATCACTTTTTTTTTTTATCTTTGACGTTTCATTACATTATAGAGAAAGAAGACGATTCGTTGTACCGTTCTCGACTCTTAATCTTTGTTTGAATTCAGTTCCCCCCTCCCGCGCGAAGCTGTGACGTTTCATTTAATTATTAGAGAAAGAAGATGATTCGTTGTACCGTTCTCGACTCTTAATCTTTGTCTGAATTCAGTTTCCCATCTTAACATTATAATATTAACTTTAAATGCGAGAGATTATAGCGAGCGAGCTTTAAGGGAAATTAAAGAAAAAGTTTTTCTTATATAGTCGCTTTAATTTATAGGGGCACATGTTATTGAGAGAGGAATAAGGGGACACTTATCAGAAGGGAGAAGGATACTTAAAAGAAAAAAGGAGCAAGTGTCAAAGAAAAGGGCAATTATCAGAGGTGACAATGGGGGCACTTCTCGCTCCTGAAAAGGGGCGCTTACTGGAAATGGAAAAGGGCATTAATAAAAATGGAAACGGGGCATTTTTCGAAGGAAAATTGGCATTTATCAGTTATTATTAGGGGCATTTATCAGAGATGAAAAGCGACATTTATTAAAAGGGAAAGGCCGGGGGTCTTATAAAATAAAAATAAAAGAAAATGGGTAAACGGGACACTTTTGGGGGTACTTAAACAAATTGGGGCACTGTACCCCTTCCTCCTGGGAGCGCCGCCTTTGGTGTCCCCCCCAGTGGCGGAGCCAGGGGGCGCGGGGGCCCGAGCCCCCTCCCCTAGCAAAAAAAAAAACAGGTAAAAACACAATTTTTTTGTATTAAAAAAAAAGAAGACGGGCCCCTCCTGGCGCTCAAGGGGGGTGGATGTTGAGTAAAAAAAATAATAGCACTATCCCCTCCCCGTTGAGCAAAAAAGGTGCTCCCTACCCCCGCCCCGCTTATATATTCACCGGCTGGCTGAGTCGCCGCTAAATATTTTCTCACGAATTGGGCCCCTCTCTGGCCCCCTCTCTTGCCGCCGGCTGGATCCGCCCCTGGCGCACGCACCCCGCACCCTCTAGCTTAGTTACGGGCCTGCCTTTTCATGTGATTTGTTAAAAAAGAATCTTTAGTATAGGCCATTTCCTTTCTGACTATTTAAATACAATTATTTATAACATTTGTAACGAGGCATTTAACACAGATTTGTGCAGTAAATTTGATTACATTACGAAAATGGTATATTGAGAATAAAGCAGCTTGTTCGACGTCAAATAAGTTTTTACTATTTCCAAAATATAACTTTAATATAAAAGACCCATTGCCTTATAGCATGTCCGACATCTACATTGTATTGAGAGAAGAAAATACAGGATATTAAATGTCTTTTATTCCAAAATTCGAACATGATGTCATTAGGCATTTGCCTTAAGTTGATTTTTAAAAGTCTTTGCGATCGTGTTAAATAAACAATACCACTTATAAACATGAATGATACACAATGATGTCAAGATATCTGTTTCTTGAAGATGATTAGAAGGTCTGTTGCATTCACATAGTCTAACATATTTACATCACTGCAAAGTAAGCCTATTCTAGGTCTATGCATGTGGCCGTTATGATGACGTGCAGATCAGGAGAAGACCCAACAGATATTCAACTTGCTTTTGCCCTAGAATACCACAAGACTTCATTGAGCACGGCATAAGGCTGTCCACTGAAGGACTATTTTTTTTCGATTAATGTAGATGGTAGACCCTTGTACAATAATCAACCAGCTTCAGTTCGATCCTTCTGTAATTGTTTGTCTCTTACTAGTTTCTTTTTCATGTGTATGAGGTTGCCTTTGAATTTAAAATACCTGGTACATTTTGTTATGTTTAGGGGAGCTGAGACATACAACCTACTTTTTATGATATTGATATAAATGGAATCACTTCAGCAAAATTAACTAAAATGCTACCAGAAGGTTGGCAGGACCACAGATTTTGACATTGTAGCGGAATTGGGAATGACCCCAAATAAAGGAACAATGTGAAATACACGTTACATATACATGATGAACTGTGTGGCCTGACGTCCAAATCTGTATTATTTTTGCAGGTTTAGTCGCAGTGAGAGAATAATTCTTGGAGTGTACGTGGTATGGTGGAAGCAAACCATTCTTCAAAACCTTCCTGAAGCCGTTTGCTGAAGCTTTAACAAGCCTGTACACAAAAGGTAAGATATCTGTAATTTGCATATTTGGGTCAAAGTGAATTTAAATAACTGACGCTTATTAGTTATGTTATGCTCAGTCAAAATAATGTAGTGATTGGATATTGACAATCGTAGAGCCATCCAACATTGTTATTCATAATTTTTTTTGCATGCATGGTGTCTCCTTCGAAAGTGTTGCAAGAAATGCCTTCCGAAAATTTCTTTCATAAATGAAACTAATTTAAGATGAATAATGAGATATGTTTTATGACTTGTCTTTTCAATCCTCATTGTTCAGGATTCCTTTTAACGCCCATTCCAAAAGCTTGCAAATGAAAGAGGCTGTCATAAATGTATTCTTTCAAGGAAATTGCTTAATGTCTTTTTTTCACAATAGCATGATACAATTATTGCCTGCACGTACCCTTTCAACTTGGCAGGTGTGTGCCAACAGCCAACAGGTGCATGTAACACCACTCCCAGCAAAAGAAAAGTGGTGAATGTGTATTGTAGACATGCATAGCAATGTCCATTGAAATGATAATATTAATCGGATGGTCATTGACAAGTGATGTCACAAGTGGAAAGTTGTCTTGAAGATTTTTTGTGTGAGCGGATCCCAGTAGGCTGAAGAAGAAATATTGGAAAATCATAAAATATATGGGACATATTTAGATATTCCTTTATTCACATAAGCGATTATCAGGACATTATAAATCAACACTGAGAGCCAAAATGCATTTCCACTGCAGGAGACTTTAACACAAGATTTAGTGAGCATCAATACTGATGTACATGCAGGAGCCGTTATTACTAATCCTTGCTAAAATATACTTAATGGCTTGAAATGCAAGTTTTGTACTCTCCATGTTCTTGCAGGTGTCAAAGTCAACACTTCAGAGCGTGGCGAGCTTCTTGTGAGGGGTGTTGCTGTCTTGAGTGCTGTCCTGAACTTGCCAGCGAGGTCTGCATTCCAAGAATTTACTCAATTCAATGGCTTCATGGGATGCATTCTGTAAGGCTCCAGGTGAGACTGCCCGGACTCCGGGGGCGGCTACGTTAGAGCATACCCATACAACTCCTCAACACAAACTGGGCATCATGAATGAAGTGAGGACCCACGAGGACACCAAGAAGTCGGCATATGATGCCCAACGTAGTGGGAAACCAGTCAATGGTGTGAAAGGCCATATTAGCTGGTTTCTCTTTGTCCCTAAATTTGATATCATAGAAAATGTGGCAATAGATTATATGCACGGGCTTGTATTAGGTGTAGTAAAAAATGCTAGTTTCATTGAGGTTTGACTCGTCCCATCATAAGGAACCTTTAACATTTCTAAAAAAATTGACAAAGTTGATGAACGTATTGCTCGAATAGCACCGCCGCACTGTATGTCCAGGATGACAAAATGTATTGGGAGCTATTCGAACTTAGTTCTGGAAGGCATCGGAGTATAGATCTTTTCTTCTATTTTATAACATCCCATGTCTCATCGGGATCCTTCCAGATGAATATTTCCAACATTTCTTACTATTGAATGAGGCCTCATTCATACTGCTTTCACACTCCATATCCTCTACATGTTTGAGGAAAGCAGATAAATTACTTAAACACTTCTGTTTAAGGATAGAGGAATAAATTTATTGTATGGTAAAAGATATTGTAGTTCTAATGTCCACGGTTTGCCCTACGTACATAAAGTTGACGCCCTTGGGCCATTATGGGCAAATTCATGTGTTTACTTTGAAGATTTTAATAGTGACCTAGGTTCATTGTTCAACAGTACGCGCAGTATAGCTGCACAAATTATTTCAATAGTCTGTCTACAACAGGTCATTCCCAAAATTTGAAAGTTCTCTCCCTTATGCATCACCCCTACATGACTTTCTCATTGTATTAACACAGAAGGGCCAAATAGGAAAGATTTGTGAAAGGATTAGGAATGGTATTTTTGTTGTTGGTAGTTTAAAGCTTTCAAATTATGATGTAAATTTGCCAAATATTCATGTCCGTAAGATTAGAGGGTTAATGTATGTTTTTTGAGATTGAAATTAAATGGCGTACTGATCACCTCTTGGAAGTACAGGCCAGGTATCAAAAGGAACAGTTACACCGTTGCTTTTAGATACAATAATATCATTTATTATGGTCACATTGATTACTTTTTGAAATGTTTTACAGAATGTCCCAATGAGGTCTTTTGTAATGATCATTGTATTTGCAAAACAGCATACTACCGCGCTGTTATTTCCAAATTTGCCCTTAGCAATACAGTACTCTCGTTTTACTGGTGCAAATAATCCTAATATTTAATTGGTAAAGAAAGAGAGGGAAGAAGCCTGTGTCATTGATATAATGAAGATTGTAGAGGTATGCGTGTGGATGGATGTCGGGTTAGATGATGCATTTGTCGCACACTTTTCCAATAACGTTGAAAAGGATTAAAGGTATAGCTATTATATAGACCAGTTTTGGAAATGCCCCCCTCTCAAAAAATGAAATGGAAGCTCTTATTACCAATCATGTGTAAGAATATGTTTTGAATAATACGTGATGATACAAATTTGGCCGGGAAGCCGCCTACTAATTGATATATTTGGTAAATTATATCTATCCAGACTTGATAGATATCCCGTAGTCCCACATACATCTTGATGTGTACAGTGCTTGTAACTTTACCAAGACTGGGCCAAATTTCTTATCATTTTGATGATTCCAGAACCTTGCAGTACACACCAATACTTATATGCTAGATGATCAACCTTTTCTGATCGATTCCACAACGTTTCTTTCACAATGCAATTGCAAGACCAGAACTGATCTATACCTTGAAACTCAATTCAGTCTGGTAGGAAGTTTGCTGTGAAGCATACCGCAAGCTCATTTGCATAATTGAAGCGATCAGATCTACATACGGTCTTCAAATAGAATTATGCACATTAATAATGATCTTGGTGCCGCAAGCTCATTTGCATAATTGAAACGATACAATCTACATGTACATACGCTCTTCAACAACCTCTGTCTTAACAACATGCTCATGTGACGTCACACTTCAGAACTGTAGAATATGTTTGAATATTAGTGTATATATGTAAATAGACCAGCTATATATATATATATATATATATATATAATATATCTTTACTGTCGACTCTTCCTAAGTCGGATTTGCATAAGTCAAATGTGTTCTACTAGTCCTTTCTCTTTATTTCTATTGTTTTGACCTTGCATTTGGCAAAAATTTTCTTAGTCGAAGCAATTCCTTCAGTCCAAACGGATTTGACTTGGGCAGAGTTAACTGTATATATTCATATTTGTTTTGTGCAGACCTTGAAACGAAAGATGTTTTCAACATCCAGTGAAATGTGTCCATGCCTCCTAATGCTTGTCCAGTGTCAGGCTATGTGTATCAGTAATAACTAAGTGGTGTTGTTAAATCAATTATTATGCAGTTTTCTGTTTCTAAAAATAGTTTCGCTGGTCCAACGCTATCTCAAGGGCTGGTGCCGAGTACTCTCGACAGTCACTGTTATGAATTTGTTGAGTAACTTTATTTCAAATTGCTGGCAATCCTTCTGTCTTTACTCATTTGAGAAATAAATGTTTTCAACCTGCATGTTACTTTAAAACAAAAAATGAGAATAATATATCAAGAGTTTTCTATCACCTTTTAGCCTGGTGAAAGGAAAGTTATGTGATAATCATTATGTTCTTCCATGTTAGTGATGTCACATAATGATTCAATGTTGTATAAAGGCTACTCAAATTTTTAGTAAACATTGTGAATTGGTGATTGCATAATGTACATTAATTGATATTTTCAAAATTAATATTATCACGTGAAAGGATGACTAGGGCTGGCAGTAGGGGCTATAACGGAGGGTTATTTCAACTCTTTGGCTAAAATCAGGATTCTCACCCCATAACGGCTTTAAAATAGTTAACTAAAGGTACCGTATTTGATAGTCGATTATATTATAATGGCCGTGGAATTATTATTTAAAGGTTTTTATATCTCTATTCTAAGTTCTTACTCATTTTTATGTATCATGATGCCTTGGCAGTTAGTACTGTGCTACCACTGCTGTGCAGCGTTTACTTTATAGTGTACTGATAGACCAATTAATAAATAAAAGGTAATGGTTAACAAATAATAAAAAAGAATACGTATTTTCATTAATTTGGAAATGGCTGCTGGTCCTGGAAAAAACGGCTCCCGGTTCTCTCAAAAATTTAAGGACCGGGAGCCGTTTTTTCAGATATTTGGCTCCATGCATGCAGGTCTGCTTTGAATTACGGAAAGGCATTTGTTACAAATATGTTCCTATCGACCACCTGCGAAACATGTCCAGATGCTTCAACAACTGAGCAACAAATTGTATTGATATCAGAAATAAATATTCAACACATTTTTGTATGAAAGAAATACATGTATTTGCTTTTGGTTGTTTTTCCCATATCTCAAAGAAAGCTTTACTCGAGCCCAGCCAGTATAATAGGAAGGGAGTAAAACACTCAATGGTTGAAAAACAGAAGATATAATTTGATAAGTCCAAAAGAAGAGCTAAAAATAGCAGGAATATCGTGATAAACTTTTCAAGACGAAAAAATAGTATAAAAAATAGGTTAACATATATTATGTTAAGTGCAAAAAATAGCAGGAAAATAGTGATAAACTTTTCAAGACGAAAAACTAGTACAAAAATAGGTTATCATTATTTTATGTTAAGTGCATAAAATAGCAGGAAAATAGTGAAATACTTTTAAAGACGAAAAAATAGGTTAACATTATGTTATGTTGAATTGATAAGTGCAAACAATAGCAGGAAAATAGTGAAAACATTTAAAAGAAGAAAAAATAGTTTAAAAATAGTGCAGAAAAAAGTAACACAATTGTTTACGAGGGGGGGGGGAATAGTTAAAAAATAGCTTTAAAATTGTTTATTTGTTCACTATTTTTTAATGAAAATAGTCAAAAAATAGCCACCTCGTTTGGGAAAGTGGAAAAAATATAAGAAAAACAGTGAACTTTTTAGATTATTTTTTTTTAAATAGCCCAGAAATATATCAAGAAATCAAGAAATAGCAAAAAAATATATGAAAAATAGTGAACAAATATATTTTTCTACTGGTCAAAATGACTGGGGAACCTTAGTGAATCATGTGACCGACTTGCGTTCAGTTACAGCGTTTACCGTTTATTTAAGCCTAAATAATTATTATGGCACAACAATTCAAATTGCTTCACGATCTATCTGTGACCTTTTCCCCGCTCCTTTTCAAAAGAGGTCTGCAGGTTATTATAGATATTAAAAAACACCAAAAAACAGACACAGCATATTAAACTTAACGATAATTATAAACAAAATAAAACAAATGAAAATAGTTCCTGAGTCTTTCATCCATTTATTTAATTCTAAAGTGGAAAGAAACCATTTGGTTTTACCACAAGTGATAACACCAGCAAGGGTTACTAGCCAATACGTTGAACTGTTGAAGTGATACTATAATGGACCCTGCATGCTTGATAAGGCCGAACTTTGTTTGATATTGTACGGTACCTGTCAGGGGCGGATCCAGCCGGCGGCAAGGGAGGGGGCCTAAAAAGGGGCCCACCTCGTGCGAAAATTTGAAAATGAAATAGTGAGCAAAAAAAAAAAAAAATTGGCACCCGAAAAAAAATTTTCCCTCCGGGAAGGGTAATTTTTTTTCCACCACCACCCCCCCCCCCTTGGGCGCCAGGGGTTGTGAGCACAAATTTTTTTTTTTGGCACCCGAAAATTTTTTTCCCCTACGGCAAGGGTTAATTTTTTTTCCACCGCCACCCCTTGGGCGCCAGGGGAGGGGGCCCAACTTCTTTTTTTCAAAAAGGGTGTTTTTACCTGTTTTTTTCTAGGGGAGGGGGCCCGGGCCCCGCCCCCTGGATCCGCCACTGGTACCTGTGAAGCCATTGCAGAAAGGTGTCAGAGACACTCGGAGGGGTTTACTCCATTGTTCCCATATTTTTTTTTTAAAGCTTCTTCTTAGATTGATATTATTGAATTCTTCCGCTTGGCGAAGAACTGTGCTTGCATAATGTGCTTGTGGGAAATAGTCTGATGTTTGATAACGACGACGACGACGATGACGATGATGACTTAATTCTTGTCAGTATAGCGCCGGTATATTACCGCCTCTGCTGGTTGCGCATGGCGCTTAATTGCTCAACGTCTCAAAAATTTGTTGTCTGCATGATCAGTGTGTCAATTTGAGTTTATTTTTCAATACTAGTAGTCTTTGTTACAAAATGTTAGCCTGCAATTAACCGGGCGGGTATTAAATTGTAGCTGGGAACTGAAGTCTTGAGGCCGGGTTGACTGACAAGATTAACGTTAACATAGCCATAGACCGAGCTGGTTATTAGTTGAGAAGCACGGGAAGAGCGAATGACAGAAATCAAGTTTGAAGAGAGCAAAATAGAAAACACTCGATCAGTGCCAGAGCCCAGAGATAATTATCGTTAACATTAACAGGGTATGCCCGCCAGCTAGCGCCACACCCATTTCTGCCACGCCCACTGCATGTATCCGAATTCATTTGGCTGAAAAATGACAATAGTTTAATTGCTCGTCCTTAATCCACAACATACACAAAGAAGATAACTTCATATTATTTGATTTTTCAGAGAAAATAATGGATCATGCATGCATTGCCCATCACTAGTAATTCTTTTCTGGGATCGCGATGGACTCGATCCTCCGCCCAGGCCCAGCCACTTTTACACAGTCACATTCCATGTTGGCTACCGGTATCTATTATTTCTAAATGATCAACCTATTCAATTATTCATAATTCATATTCGTCTATTTTTGTTTATCTATTTATCTATCTTTAGGTATAATTGGGCATATCAAAATATTTTTGTTTTCCTAATGGGTACCAGTTGAGGCCTGGGTCACGAGACAGTAGTCAGTATCAATAGTAATACTGATGCTGATATCTGATAATGAGAACCATATGAATTTTAGTCTACCGGTAGTCTTTATTCAATGCAGTGCTAGTGGATATCGGTACGCGGTAGTTCCAAAACACAGGAAAGTGGCCCATTCCGCATTCGGTTTATTTGCACTCCGGAAATGAGTGTTTCTTTCGTTATTATTTTCAATTATTAGCCTCGAATGCAATGGAGAGCTTCTTTGTTTATCTATGCATCATTCTTCTGAGCTGCCTATTAAGTGAAAGTCATGTTTGTGTGCACAAACCTCCGCAGAAAAAACAGGTAAGATAAAAACAGTAATGCTCGTGCCCACATGTTAAAATATTTGTGTGTGAAAATCGTGTTATTCAACAATGCACAAACTTCATTGTTTTCAGCATTATTCATATTGGGTGTGTTCGATTGTTTTGTGAACAATGTGACGTCTTTATAATTTCTTTGATGTATGGTATTTCCTTTATTTTACCAAAAGCACTTTGTATTGTGAGAACCTGACCTGCAACTTGCAAGATGCATTAAGACAGAGTGCAAACTGAAGTGACAATTAAGACTCTGCAAAATTTAGGTTTTTTTAAAGCATTTTCTTAAGTTGAACTTGAAGACTCTACTGAGATGAATTTCTAAGTTTATCATGATTATCAGTTAATATTAACTTTCAAAATATATTTTTATATTTTATTAGAGATCTAAACTCGTTTGACTGATTTGTTGGAATGCAATATAGAGTAGAGGAGGCAGTTTTCGGCCGGTCTGTTGGATGCATGGTAAAATCCTTTAAGATACATTACATAACATCATATCACATATCACACTAGGGCTGCAACGAGTAGTCGAATACTCGAATACTCGCACTGTTGACAGCTACTCGAGTACGATTTCTCGTACTCGAATACTCGGCCGCCATTTTTTTTTTTTTTTCCCGTTCACCTGGCACTGTCCAGGCCGACGGTCACCCATGCCACAAGAGCACCGGCATGGTCCCGTGGGTAAAAATGTTTCCCAGCTCAATCATACACACTGGGTGTCACTGTCAACTCACCACTCAGAAACTGGGACCAAATCTCCGGGTTTCTGTTTGGACTCGGAGGAATATTTGTCTGTCATCTTTAGTTTTAAAAATAACAAAGTTTCAATTATTTGTCAAAAATTCAAAAGCACAAATAGGCGCTTTCAACAGCAACTTGAAGTAAAATCGCGGGGGTTTTCAGAGACGAACCTTCGTACTGTTCGTAGTATGGTGTTGGCAAAAAAACCAAAAAAAAATGAAAAATTCAAAAATTCAAAAAAATTCAAAAAAAAACATGGCGTCCGAGTATTCGAGTATTCGGGGGCAAGGCTGGGAGTGTACTCGAGTACTTCATTACACGGTTATGCACAGCCCTATATCACACACATACAGTAACATGGCAGAGTCACTGGAGAACCACATTTGCAATGGAAAATGTATCCTTAAATATCACATTTTAGCGATGTAATCGGCGGTCCCGCTACCCGAATCTGAAAACTGGAATATCTTACGCATGTCTGTAAGGAATATGGGTCCCATAAAATGAGCTGTATTTCAAGTATTTTTCAGATTTAGAGTCAGATTTTTTGATCATCGCAAGCTCAAATGTTTCTCACCGCATGTATGTTATCCTATTAGTCGGATACTATAGCGCCGTATCTCTGTATAGTTTAGATTCCAATTTCTGATCACGGCACCCGTAGGTGTAGTTTTCGGCCATGCGGGTGATTACATGCTCTGGCCGCACGCGCTAGGGATCAGCGGGCGAACGCACGGCGCGCGCTCCCTATTGACTTTGTACATGCGGCCGAAAACTGCCTCGCTAGGCCGAAAACTACCGCCGAAACAGTGAAAATGAAAATCAATATTGCCATGGCAGTTCATGATTTTTTTCTGGGATTCTTTTTTTGTTTGAATAATATTTTGAACAAAAAAAATAATAAATAGGAAGTAAAGAGTCAAAAAATAGGATTTTGCCTTAAGTGGCCGAAAACTCCCTCCTCTACTCTACAGTATATTGCATTTTAATACAGCTAGACAACATATTCAGCCACTCGGTCATAGCAGCATTACTATTTATAATATTATACTTTGTGTGCAGGGAAACAAAATTAAGACACCCTCTCTTCTGCCTCCTTCACAGTTGAAGATTCTTGCTGACTGATGAGTGTGTGTGTGCTTTCGAGAGCCACGTGCATGGTGCAATGCTATTTACATGGTGCAAGTAAAAAAGTTCCCGGACTGGGTGTTGTTTGCTTTCTGGCATATACTTGTGATGTGTTTGTCCCACTTCAAGTCGGATGAGATTGCGATGCCAAGGTACTTGGCTGATGAGACTTCTTCCAGTGGTGTGTTGTTCAGGATGTATTGGACATTGTCGTATCTGGCTGTTCTTCCTGTACACTGTGATGGCCTTGTACTTGTCCATATTGAGCTTCATCATCTATTCAGAGGACCATTCAGCAAGTCTATTGAGGTCCTCCTGTAGTTCTCGAGTGCCTTTTCTGCCCTTGATTGCTAGGTAGATGATGGCGTCGTCTGCAAAGAGACGTACCGGAGAGGAGAGCTTGTCTGGCAGGTTGTTGATGTAGTACAGGAGTAGAGAGGAACCCAGGACAGAGCCTTGAGGTACTCCTGAGTCGATGTCAACCTCAGGTGATGCATGGCCTTCTAGAACGACTTTCTGGGTTCGATAGTGAAGAAAGTTGGTGATCCACCTGTTGCTTTTGCCTCTATTCAGGGCGTCAGCTTTCTCGGCAGGTTTACTGATTAGCTGAATATGATTAGATGAAGTCTTTGATGTCTTTCTCGATGCCAGTCTTGAAGATGAGCCACAGTTCGTTCACAGAGGCATATGGTAGATTAGCTTCTATCTCATCACTGACTGTTTCCATGCTCTCAGCAAACTTCTCCCACTGAGTTTTGCTGTAGAGTAATACTTTCCTCCGCATCTGGTGCCGCCTGGTTGGTCTCACATCTAGCTTGACGAGAGAGCAATCATGGTCAGACACTCCTGGGACTACGGTAACCTCATTGACTACAGTTGGATTACTGACAAGGAGTAAGTCAAGTGTGTTCTGTTATCTGGTTGGTTCAGTAACTACTTGGGTGAGACCGTGGTCATCAAGGAGAGATCCCAGCCTGCAGTGGAGGTTGGGATATAGATCTGCAATTACTGACTTGTTGGTTTCTCCAATCCCTCCCAGTAAGTTGAAATCACCACCTATTACGACAGAGTGGGTGGGGCTCAGTCTTGACAAGGACCTTTCTAGCTCTGTGAGGCTCTCTTCATCTCCCTCGTGGGGCCTGTAGAAGGCAACCACATGGAGAGTCCTGGCTCCTGGCATGTTGATCTTGCACCAAACAAGCTCGCAGTCAGTTTCTAGTTCAATTTCTCTGGATGCCAAATGATCCTTCTTGATCGCAAGGAATACTCCGCCATGGGGATCGTTGGGTCTATCCCTTCTCTCAATGTTGTAGTGGTCAGTGGGGAACACTTCATTACTGCGTATGTCTTCAGTCAGCCAGGATTCTATCCCCATTACTACATCTGGATTGTGTTGATGTATCAGAATTGCAAATGACTGTTTCTTGGCGTGAATACTCTGGCAGTTTATGTTGAGTATTGTTAAGACTTTTGCCTTTGGCTTTGTTGGGTTGTTGGGTTTCTTTTTCTGTGTTCTGGGTGAGGAAAAGATCTTTAGTGATCCCGGGCATATTGAGTCATCACTTTCGCCTTCATCTGTGCTGTCAGTTTCATTGTCAGTGTGGTTCAAATGGTTGAACAGATTTTGGCTGCTGAGGTTGCTATTGAAGGCACTGGGAAGGAGTAGATCTGACCTGCTGATATTAGCCTTAAGGGCTTGGTGATAATGTGAAATATTGATATTGATATCACCAAGCCTTAAATGGCTCCCATAGACGTCCGCGGAGAGCCATGTAAACAACCCCGTAAAATTTGCTGCTCCCGTAAAATGTGCTGTAGGCCTATCTTACAGCACATTTTACGGGAGCAGCACATTGACCGAAATGCCGTCAGCACGAGTCAGAGGTCAACATTATTGTCATGCAAATTTTTTCCGCATGAACCACATAGAAATGTAGGTTTCTTGGGCATGTTTCAATCAAATCATAGTCGAGAAAGGAATGTAATAATAACAATACATGACAGTATTTGTCCAGGGTTGCCTGTTGTAGATGGTTTCTTGTAGTTGTAGATGACTGTAGATCATAGACCATGTAAAAGCTGTGAACATCAGAGTCTTGCTGTGGGACTACAGATGTTGATGGCACTCATAATGGAATGAGTGGCAAAATCTAGCTTAGATTTCATTTGACAAAATTGGTCAAAAAAAACCCCCACAAAATTCAATCTGTATAAGAAGAAAGGGTGAAATTCCTCAATTTCTGAAGAAATTCCAGATAAAGACATCCCAGGACGTTGATAAAGGGTGAATTTCAGGAAGCATTTGCAGTGCACATCCAACTCCCAACTCCCGCGACGCACGTGTTTCTCTATTGATTCTCAAAACTTTAAAACACCGCCGGACAAAATCAACGGAATGTGCTAGAATTTGACACTTTCAGGACAATGTTGACACCTAAATAGCAGAAAAATAAATTAAATTCAACTCACCGATGTATTAATGTTGAACAAATAATTTGAAAATTTAAATCTGAAATCTATTTTCAATCCTTGCACCTTGGGAACAGCCGCTTCGTAATCATTGTGTGCATTTATTTGTCACAGCACTAGCGGGCGAGCACTACAATCTCCAAGACAAAATTTTTCACCAAAAAAAAGCCCACCCAAAATTTGGTTCATATCGCAAACATGAAAAAAGTCCTGATTTTGTGTGTGGGCGACATAGGGGCACGATGTGGACCAAGTTTTTTTGCAGCTTATTTTCATTAGCCCAGTTGATTACTGGAAACACCGGTACTATCGCTTTGAAAAATCATGTGATGGCTTAAAATATCAGTGCAGATTTCTTCCTTTTTTGACATGATTTTGACCTTGGATTATTTATAAATGTAAATATCAGAAGTTCTTCCTATTTGGCCATTAAAGGTAACATTGTGATTTTTTAGAGTTAAATTCATAGTTAAGTATTTAAATTGTTTAGTTTATTCCCCCCCCCTTTATTTCATAGTGAATTCATACACACAATAGATCTACGGTATACCTTTTCCCAATGCATTGTGAACTCCTAGTGGTGATATATATTTAGACCTCTAGTTTCAACTAGTGTGGTTACAACAGGCTCAGAGTTCTCTTGATTGAATCCTATCTATAGGTAAAATATGGAGTTCAGCTATCGTCCTCAAGTCACCGCAACGAAAGGAGTACAGCTCACAAACTCAGTGTCCATGTGGAATATGATATTTCAATTGATGCTCTTTCTATCAGAGAATCATCACTAATTAAGGTATGTTCAGGGTTTCCTTCTTTTTCTAGGGGCATCTAAATCCAAAACAGCTGAAAAAATAAAGGGAGCTGTGAGCAATTTAGCCCTGGTGAATAGAAAATGAGCTCTGGTGAACTGGAAAAGAGCTCGGAGAAAAAAACAATATGATATTAAAATATCACAGTGAGAAAATTGCATAAGTACAACACCAAATTCTATAAGATCTCTCGTGAACAGAAAAGTATTTTTTAAACTGTTTCACAAGTACTAATAGAATGTTGGACTATTGGTAAGTTCAAGAATTTTTATGAAAACATTTTTTTCTTTCTTGAATGATCTGTATGGTCTAAGACCAAAATGATAATCAATTTCCTTCTAATACATGTAGCATAAAAAGCTATAAAAGGACATTTGTCCAGCCAGAGAAATCAGTGTTTTCTTTTGAGAATTTTCCACTTTTGTGTATGCTTTTAGTTTTGTGTAACATATATGATATTCACAAATTGAATTAACTAGCCATAAATTAAGATATGTATTTTTTTATGGTGACGGACTTAAATCAAAAACTAAAAGTGATTTCTATAAAGAAAAATGTAGGCTTTTCAAGAAATCATTTTAGGGAGCACGGTTATTTTACCTCATAGATTTTTCTGTTTTTACATCAAATTTCATCTCATCAGTTCAAAAGCATAATTTCAAGCTTATTATTTATACTAAACTTGTTTTCAAAAGATTTCTTTTTGTACTTAGATCATGGAAGTAATTTTTTTTTTTTGTGCCATGTTTTTATCTGCCAGGGACTCATGCCAGAAGCCCTTGATTTTTTGTCAGAACTGTTAAGTGTAAAACAGAGTCTTTCAACAGTTCTACTTAACAGGTAGGTACGAATGTCCATCATTGAACTTGTTTTCTACAGGGGTAGCAGTCGTAATTCTGTTTCATTTTGATACCAAATCCCTCCCCCTTGTTTAGTAAAGTTTAGTGATTTTCTTTTCTTGCGGGTTGTCACAAAACTTAAGCTGTATGCTGTATGTCTAGGGGAAAAACAGAGAGTTTCAAGTCCAAGTTGAAATCCTACCCCTAAAGCTTGAAACTAGGATATGGCACTTATTCAGACTCTTATTTTTTATCTATTTTTCCTTGTGCGCGACAGAATAGAAGTTCAAAGTAGATGGCGCAATACAAATGCCTACTATCAATTATTATTATTTTTATTAAAGTCAGAACAAAATATGTTTATGTGGTTGCAGACAATGTGCCGGAGAACACTATGCTAAGAAGCCTGATGGTCATGAATACTGTATAGGAGGATGTGATGATTACACAATGTGTGGGCCTGTAACAATACCTCATCATCATTTACAGGTAAATGTTTATTTCTAACACACCTGTTTATAAGTCGATATATGTTTTTCTTTATTTCTTTTTTAATAGAAGAGAGAGGTAAACCCAAGGCTGTACACTATTACACGAGGTGCTTGGACTCATGGGTGCCCAAAATCTTTAAATGTACCAAAAAGAAATTTATTCCTGTAATTAACTTTTTCTCCCCTTCCCCATTTTTGTAGGGAAAGGGGAGAGGTTGATTTGTTTATCTGTTAAATGCAGTTAAGATACAAATATCATTTAAACAAATACCAGTAGGAAATAATTTTATTTCAAGGAGAAAGTGAAAATAATGTGTACTTTTATGGTCTAGGTATTCTATTTTATGTAAAAGCATTCTTATACTATCAACACTAATTTTAATACAGGTACTCTCTCTCATTCTCTTTCCTCCCCATGCTTAAATTATGTTAGAGGGATAAAGGACGGAACTTACAAGAGACCTAGATTGTACCATTCGAAGAATAATATTTTGCATACATTTGCATTTTATGAAATTTTATCTTCAATCTCATAATATGATGTGTTCGTTATCTTTAATCTTATCTTATCTTGTTTGATGATCCTGATTTAGATCTGTTATGCGTGCAATGCAGATCAGACAGTTTGTGGTCCAGTTGGCAATAGCAGCTCGGCAGGCGCAGGAATCAGTAATACAGACTTTATTCTGTATGTGAGTGCTGTGGCAACACAGGACTGTGGAGGAGCAGATATGAGTGCTCATGCTTCATACTGTCAGCTAGAGGCTGAAATGGACAGGTAAGATCTGATTTTTGATTGAGTAAATATTTCTGTGATTGGGAGACTCTTTGTATTAATCATGTTAAAGCCCAAGTCCACTCCAAAAATAACTTACTTTCAATAGAACCAGAAAAATCAGACAAACCAATCAAAAATAGTTTGAGCAA
Source organism: Mesocentrotus franciscanus (assembly GCA_037976565.1). NCBI lineage: Eukaryota > Metazoa > Echinodermata > Echinoidea > Camarodonta > Strongylocentrotidae > Mesocentrotus > Mesocentrotus franciscanus. The sequence goes on along the minus strand of CP137666.1, from coordinate 5,957,230 downwards.
AATCGGATAACTAATAAGAAAGTTATGAATTTTTAATGACATGAAAAGCTTTGAAAATCACTACACAAATTTGGTAGTAGTTAGTAGATTTTATTATACTTATTTATGTTTATATTTTCTCAGTTGTTTAGTTAGTTTAGTTTGTCAGCATTTAAATGTATGCATTATTCTTATCTGACGAGTTTGTTCTCTTAGGACATACTCATAAGCTACTCATGAGGACCTTAAATCCACAAGCCTTGCTTTCAACCAAGGTCACCTCATCTTTCTATTGTAACGCCATATTCTGTTAACTTGTTATATTCATGTCATATGTGTAAAGTGTGTTATGAAAGAAAGATAAATAAAACTTGAACTTGAACTTGAACTTGAACTCACTCATGAGTCTGTGACGTATGGTCCTCACTATCCACTAATTATTTTCTTTATATTGATAATATAAATTTCCTATTTTCACCCTAAGAATCTTATTTCTTCTCATCAGCATCCAAGTTAGATTGTAAGTAATATGTTATTGTGTGGATGCACAAATAAAGAGTACTTTTTGTCCAGTTAAATCATGAAAAATTGAATTTTGATAAACTATTTATATAAAAATCAATAATTATGAAATAAAATATTCAGAAAATAGTATCAATTCTTCAAAATTCATAAAGGTTTTTGGGAAATGTCATGCACGCAATATGATACAAATTATAAAACCTGGGCAAATGCATGGGAAATCAAGTTTTGGAGGATAAAAAGGGAAATTAATGGGATTAAACTATATAAAGCAATTGATAAGTTGTGAGGACATGACGTCACAAACTGATAACCATCTTGGCAATTTGTGTTGTGATTCTCATTGTTCCATAGTTTTACATACTTTTTCAGGTTGTCTGATTTTTCTGCTTTTATTGAAAGTAAGTTATTTTTGGAGTGGACTTGCCCTTTAACATTGAATATTTCCACTCCTTCTGTATTTCATGTTACTATTTGTTACATGAATGAACTGCTATTGTGCAGTTACAATGTAATTCAGGTTTGTAGGGTCTTCAAAGAGAAAGAACGATGCAATTGTCTTTGTGTTAAAACAATACAAGTGAATGCCCTTCTGGCTCTCAACACATAATATACATGTTACTTATTTACTCCTTCATTTATATTGCCGGTTGTGAGAAGCACTAATAGCACTTTACACAGTGTTAACACACCCTTCTTGCTCTCACTATATAATACTGTTGAGCCTATGTATCAGTATGTATGGATGTGAAGGAACATCATTAGGGCATATTATGAAGCTAACCTATTTAAAAATAGATGTATTCAGACCTAAAGGAAGCCATGTGAACTATGTCCTTGTCACTTGGTTAATACTGAGCTGTCTCGACATTTTAGTAACTTAATCAGGGTGTCTTGCTTTACAGACCTTTAACAGGTTTTATCTACTTGTGATATCATCATGGCTTGTTCACTTCACCACAGAGCTGTCTAAACACTACCATGAATTGACTAGTCTCTCATATATTCTGCCTATACAGACCTATTGCAGGTTACATCAATCTTTGTCCTCATCACTTGGCTACAGAGCTGTCTAAACACTACACTCTACTTACTACTATTCAGCATGAAATTATCCATGCTTTGGTAAGTTACCATCTCTTCAAATAAATTATCGATAAACCTTTAAATCCAAGCAATCTCTCTAGTAAAGAGAAATCGTGCATTGTTTTCAATTAATTACTAAATCTGTTTTTGTTTGTTTTGCATTACCAGGGTCAAAAAGAAGATTTTTAACAAGGATAGTAGGGCATCCTTTCAAGATTTTTCATAGTTTACCGGTACCTACTTGTAATGTATGCACTTTGAGTCAGTCTCCTTCACCTACATGTATGGTACTGTTAGCCTCTGCCTTGTTAGAAATCCAAAATGATACATAAAAAAATATTTCCTGGTCAGAAGTCTTGCAAATCCAGTGATCAGTCAGTGCTGTTCACTCATATAATGCATATTACTCTTACCTTTTTTCAGGGTTTCTCTGCTGCCCTCTATGCATTCTATAGAGATGGGAATGGTCAACCTTTGACACCTCGTCTATCATCAGGTCTCCCAGAATTCAATGCAACGTGAGTGGTGTCTTAAATATCTCTTTTATACTTTTCCATCTGGGAGTCAGTTTTCATCAATATCTTTCCTTGGCTCCTTCCTTCTCGATTCTTCTTGTGAGGTATAGCCACTACAGTTCATTAACACAGGGCAATCTATATATACCAAAACCTGTCAATGCATATTTGTTCGTGTACGTTATAACTGTCATGTTCCAATATGACAGCAATGTTCTAAGCATTTGGATGGTGTTTTCAAGATGAACTCATAATACCTGATGTTTAAACTGGGACCTCTTGCATAAAAAAAAATTGCTATCATGTGAAACCCTAGCTCACCCACCCCCCTCCCCCTCCAAAAAAAAGCATGTTCTATAGATATGTATGTGACTCTTTATTGGTTGAAAGTAAAAGATGTGATTGGTGTCTTTATTTTGTTTAATAACAATTTTATACAAGAGACCTCTGAAGAAAACACAGTTTTACCTTTTATTTTTTTTCATCTACTAGTTTCGAAAGATTAGAAAGGATACATTGCATTATGACAGATCATTCAAAAATTATATAATTGACTATGGATTTCAAGTTTCTTGAAAGAATGGTTTAGTAACCCAGTCCTTTCATTTCATGATTGCATGAATGTTATATGTATTGTATTCCACCAGGCTGGGTCTGTATCAGTGGAGTGAGAACGTGATTCGGTCAGTGACCAGAACAGATTGGGACGTCAGCCAAGGACAGATAGATTACACTGTCAAGATGCTGGTCACCAGGAAAGTTGTGGTGAGTTAAATGTCACTCTTGATGTCAAACCATGTAATGCGAGTGACATGTATAAGCCACACCCTGCAAAGTTGTTTGGAAAATGGATTTAAAAAGAAGGTTGAGTTCTGGTAAAGGTAAAAAAAAAATTGGGAATTTTGTCATTCTCTTTATTTTCATGTGGAAGAATATCATAGAAGCTAATTGAAAGGAAGAGGGGTGCTCTTTAAACGCTCTCGTATTTTTGGAAATATGACTCAAATATTTCCAACTTTGGGCCAGATTCCAATGCAACATGTTAATATAGTCCTACATGTATATACCAATGTCGTTGTGATTTTCAACAAGATTTAGACAATTTGTTGTACATGTAATTTAATGATTCCAAGACCTTGTTGTACACAGCTGTTCCCATTAAGTACATAGTCAACCATTAAAAATAAGTCCTACATTTTCTTCCACAATGAAACTGCATGACTAGAACTCAATGTTATCTTTAACCCATCTAATGCTGTGGGCAGTTGGAACAACATTAATTACATAGATTGTATTCACATGCAAGGATGGTTTGTTTCTTGTATTGGAATTAATTTTTTATTTATTTGATATTATTTCAACAGGGTAGCCCTGCCAATAGTTAGAATACTTGGGGGCCCTGCATAATAACAGAAGACATACATGTAGCGTACATATTATTTACATAGTGAAATGATAATCAGGATGGTTTTCCAGGAAATTTAAACAAAATGTAAAACATAATTGGGCAGGTATTTTGAAATTATCATGCAACAATGTATGTATTAATATGAACTATGAAAACAGGACTGTAAACTTGTTTAACCATATTATATGTGTGATATATGTGATGTAAAACTAAGCTGGCAGCTTTGATCATATTTGATTGATACACGTCTCTAAAACCGAATACACGAAGGCGCTGTGGCGTGCGCCTGTAATCCAGCTAACAATGGAAGTTACAAACTGATTCAGCCGCGGACGCAGGTTCGAAACTGAGTCACGTCTTTCGGATGGTGACGTTTAAAGGTCGGTCCCCAGACGTAAATAATCATATCTGATTGATACACCTCTGTAAAAACCCAATACACACATCGAAGGGGTCAATCAATACACCCAGTACTTAGGGACCGAGTGCTGAGTAATACATTCATTATGTTTCATTCTTAAAGTATTACATTCTAAAAAGAAAATTAATTTCATAACTTCATTGCCATTTCACCATAGTTCTTTAATAATCAAGATACAGTGAAAAAAAATCTACTTTCAACTATTCAGGCTTTATTGACATGAAAGATTTGTATGAATTTGTTTTGATTACACTCAGTTTTGTAAATTTTTTGTGATGGTTTTCACACGAACATGATTTATACTTTTTGAATACCGGTAGTGTAATTCTACATTAATAGTTCCACACAAATTATAATGATGGTTGATAAAAGTGATCAATAATAATGAGAAGAATCCTATGATATTTTATAGGAGGAAGCTCGAGCTCACTTTCAGTGTCCATCATTAGAGGGTATGGAGGTTGAGAATCATGGAGGTACAGGAACCGAGATCACACACTTTGAAAAGAGATTACTGGCAGTAAGTACATACCAAACACATGGCTATGGATACATCTTTATTATATTATATGTGATCATTTCTGTCATCTTAGAGTGAGTCTTATAAGATCAAAAGTGATAATTTAGTAATTAAACTACAATTAAAGAATCAATTTTAGGGGGCTAGAATCATATAAGACCATTCTAGCATCAAGATTTACATCATTTATGTTGCCAAACAAGTGCAGTAGATTAATATAAATATCTGGTAATTGGCTTTCGTGTTATATTGAAAATATCGTTTTGATATTGCAGTACTTCTGGTTCATCTTAAAGTGAATGGGAGTAGAAGAAACATTATTTTCCCTTCATTTTTATCTGCAGCCTATGTTCAAATTTGTCTTTAAAGTAACATTTAGTCAAATTATTTGATCCATGGTGCAACCTCTGACATACATGTATCTATAACAACAGACCCCAGCAAATATTCCAGATAATGGTCTATAAATAAAATGATTGTGGCTTTTGTGTTGATTAAAACCAGAATGAAGCTATGACTGGAACTCACACCCATGAGAGGATCTTCTCCCGTTTAACCTTAGCCGTGATGGAGGATACGGGATGGTATGTACCGAATTATGACAGGGCGGATCCACTGCACTGGGGTCAAAACCAAGGATGTGATTTTGCCAAGAAAAGCTGCAAATACTGGATGGACACAAGAGAAAACAGGTATTGCTGCTATCTTCCTTTCCTTTCTTCTCCACTCTTTTTTTCTATCTCCCTTTTCTCTTTTTTCAAATAGTAAGTTCTGTATATATGACATTCTTGGCAAGAAAATTAATTTTGATCAACAGATGTTTTAATATACAGCCCTTTTAAAATGTGTATTTTCATGCAAACAACCCTCCCTCCCCTCCCTCCCTCCTCCCCGTCAATAAAGCAGATTTAAAGAAAGTGAAAATGGGGGCCTTTTATAAGTTCATGCAGGTGGTCTATAAACAGGTGGCCATGAGGGCTTGATTGGCTGTGTGGCATTCTTCCTTTGATGGTGTACTTTCATAAGGGGGCCACAGAGACATTCACTCACACCATTTTATACAGAATCCAAACCCTTTAAGTTTTACATACTTTGATGTAATATATCTCTTAAATTGGCTATAATGGCCCAAACCATTCAGTCCAACCCATTTTGCCACAGTCCTAATGTCCTATGGCAAGACATTAATCTACATTTGCGAGACTCCACCCAGGTGAGGTAAATGGGTACCCAGTAGGATTATTCCTTGACATGCACTGATAACGGTAGTTGGAACTTGGTGGCAAATGCCAGGTAAATAACTCATAGAGCTCTTTGGGAGCACATAGGGATCATGTATCATAATGTTACACGTATGTGCTATACAAGAATGGATTATTATTATTATCATTATGTATCTTTCATCTGCAGCGGTGAATCTATCAAGCCCTACTGTAAAATGATAACCCAAGAACCATTCAATCTAACATGTGATGTAGGAGAGCTGCTGTAGCCCTGTGCAATCTTCATGTATATGCTAGTGATTTACCAACAGAATACCAGGTGAGTTTTGCTTTTACTCAATGATATCAGCCATTTGGAGCCAGAAGGGCTTTAACTCATATATTCTAACACAAGAGTTAACTCCTGTCTGGCTCCAAACAGACGATATATATTTAGTAACTCAAGAAAACTTTGTATATTCAGTGATTCCTAAGGAGATTATAAATACAGTTAGACCTGCACGGAGATATGGTTCAGGGGAGAAATGGGGCTCTTTATAGACAGGTCTATATGTTTAGATGGTCACTAAATTAGGTTTCACTTTATTTAATAATGCAAATAATTACTTTGTACAAGACAAATGGCAGATTTCATCTTGTATTCATGAGAGTGAAATGGAAAAACAGAAAGTAGTGTGAACTTCTGTGATTATTGCTGTTCAAGTAGTGACTAAAATAAGGTACATGAAATAATCACTAAAGGAAAAAGTAGAGATGTCATTGTGTATGCAAATTCATTTGAGCCTGGAATAGGACTGTGTGGTCCATATTCTACTAATTCAGTGGAAGCCAACTCTGAGTCTAAAATCATGTTTAACAAAAGGAAAAATTGACAGATATTTTCAACTATTCCTTGTAGATACATGTATGAAGTTTGTAGATGTGTTTAGGTATTAGTATGATTGCAATACCTGTGGTATCTCTGGTTATACTGTGGAATTTATTTCATGATTCTTCTAATTTACCACGTTCTCTTCTTTCAGTACTTTTCTTCTTTACCTGGTGTTAACGAGTCTAGCCTGAGTAGATATGGAGGTTCATCAGTCTTTGCAGATTTCTGTCCTTTTCATCAGGTAGGAGAGAGTTTATAATATGCTTCAGATTGATCCATGGAACTTGTAAAGTATTTTGTTTCAGTGTTGTAGGAACATTGCATCATATCAACATATTTACATGTATATCTGGTTTAAGAGATGTTGTATCAAGAAGTCTTACAAAGTTGAGCCCTTAAGGCATTGGTTTCCAACACCACTTGCCTTATAGCTAGTTTAGATAAAAATGACTACTATCAGAATTGAATCAAAGTAAATTTTTAATTTTTAGATAAGATCAAAGAGTTTTGATTTTACCTGTCATGGACATACTGTAGTACCAAAGAGTTATAGCTATCCACAAATCATAATTATATACTGAAATTTTGTCAGAAAGTTTTGTGGGAAATTCTTTTCAAAATAACTATATTATTGTCATATAAATAAAAAAACAACCATACAAGATTAAAGTGCAGACAGGTAGCTTATTTATTTTATTTCATATTATGATTTTCTTTGTTTGCTTGTTTCTCTATTTGTTCCATTTCTAGCAATTTACCTATCAGATGGGAGATGGGTCTTCAAACAAAGGCACAGTCTGTAGAGACCCTCTAAATCATCCAGGTAATGTAAAATAAGGGTCACTAAAAAGAAGCACAATTACCCATGTATTTTTGTGAGGCTTGACAGATTATATGATTTATGAATATGTATTTGAGAGCATTGAAAACATTTACAATGTTTGCTGAAGTTGTAAGTGCTGTCATAAGGTACTTTGTAGGTTTTACTGTACAAGAAGCTATCCCAAGTCACAAGAAAGAAAGATGTAACACTACCTTTTACTTGTGTCATGTATATAGGCCTATGTGTATGTGTTAGGGATAGTCAGCCAACAAATTAATTGATCAAGGCTTTCTCACTTTTTTAATGTGTGTACATGAACAATACTGTGTATATTTAAAAGAAAGAGAGAGACATGATATTCAAAGGTAAGTTTACATGTGTTTTTGATACTATTAAAATTAAAATGTGTTGAATGAAAGGAAATAATATGAAATGAAATATGAGATTCTTTATGGTTTGCATTATAACTTTTCTTAACCTTTCAGGTATGACAGCCAATCTTGCAGCTGAGGGTTATGGTGAAGGAGCATTTTGTATAGACTCAGTGTCAGCATGGAAGCAACAACAATGTGAGATGACACAGACACAAAAATCAACTGGGGCTGGTTGCTATCAGGTAAATGGGTAAAGGATGTTTAATGGATTTTAAGGTTATTACTTCCCGTAGCCAAATAGCATTTTCTGCTATGTGGTCTATAATATGACATATGGAGATCAAGGCCAACCCTACAAAACATTCTTTTGATGGAATGTAATGTGGTAAAATCAGACAAAATAAGGAAGTTATTTATGTTCAATTTTGGGAGAGTATTGTGCTCTACAGAGACAAATTGGCAACTACTTCTATAGATTGTGTTGTAATGGGCTCACTCCTTTTGATTTGATTTTTTTCTTCCAAAGGATACTATTTGTTTCATACCTTTTTTGAAGGTATGCTAAGGGTGACATCTGATTTCATGATTATGTCTCTGTAAAATGGGCCTTGTCATGAATATGAAGAAAAAGAACATTTTGGATACGTTTGTTTACAAAATGAAAATGATAATATCACTTTTCACCTAATCAAAATGCCAAATCTTTCTTCAAAGTCTTTAAATAGATTGTGATCTTTATGTCAATGAAAACTACTTAGCTTTCATAATGTTTGCCTCAATTTCCCTAATCTATATTTGAACAGTTTCAGTATATTTTTGTTTTTTTGTTGGAGGGGAGGTTGGGTTGATAGTGGGCCTGGAATTTCGGGACTGTGATTGAAGAGCATGGCATTCTCACAAAATATTTTTCATATTAGTTCATTCTTTTTTATATATATATATATATATATTTTTTTTAGGTAGTCTGTGATGATAGAGGATTGACAATCATTGTGGAGGGTATGAACTTCATCTGTACCTCACCAGGACAGATCTTGAATGTTGGGGTAGCATCCAATCGCTATCTACACACGGGTCAGCTGATATGCCCAGCATGTGAAGAAGTATGTGGGACTAATTGCCCATCTTCACCAGTCAATAATGAACCAACACAAGGTAAGATTATCAAGAATTTGATGGAGTTTAGATTTCGTGTAATTAATTTAAGTTATGCATTGATAATAAAAGGACTTGAGTGAAGTTTTATTGATAAACAGATAGGTTAGAGTATAATATAAATGATATTCATTCATACATTCTTTGTGAGTTTGTAGTTAAGTGCACTATTGATCCTATTTTAATGTCTAAGACAAACATGTTTATCTTTAGTGTCAAGTGCAAGTGTTGTGTGGAAAATGAATCAAAGTAGAATACCATTTGATATAAATGAGCTGCTGTAAAATACTCATCAAGTCTATACCCTAGTATAAGAGGTTCAAAATTATATGTTCTACAAATGGAAAGATTAGCAACTTTATGATCATCCTAGCACAAGTGTAGAAATTGTACACAGCTGTTAGATATTCATTTAACTTTGTATGTAATGAATTGATTTATGAATACATATTCTCTTTACGAAGCTTAACTTGATCAGACATTGAAATCATCAGAATCCAGTCAAACAAGCTAACATATTTTGATTCAAGTGGTTTTTGCTGTCCAGTTTTTGTGCAAAAACAAAAAATTGTATTAGTTGACATTTATCTGTAGGTTTTACTTGGTTTACAGGTTTACCAGGAGATGTTGGAGAATGTCCCAGATTACAACCGGATGCTGTAGGACATTGTGCATTATACTGTCAGTCTGACACAGACTGTCAGAGAGGAGAAATGTTGCTCTAACGGGTGTGGGCGTGTCTGTCAAAAGGTCGTCTTAAAATATCAAACAGGTCAGTATACCTTTGGTGTATGACTGGGGATGTACGGATATGATGAAAGGGTGTCACTGATATATGTCCTCTACAGAGAGAAGGGACAGGTTTGATCTAATTCTTCAAACTAGGGAGCTTACGTATGGGCTATACATACTTGCATTCTTTGGTTAGGTCTAATTCTGAAATAAGAAACACCAAATATTGAGTGTATGCGAAATAGAGGGCAGGCAAGCATGATTTAATTTCTTGAGGGGCCTGATTTGTTTTACAAACATTTAGAAATATACAGATATGATGCTATGTATACATGTAGCTACAGATAGACTCTAGGTATGTATATGTACTTATGTTTGTACATGTAATGGAATTACATGAAAATAAATGCTCTGAAAGGAAATATGCAGAGCTTCATTTTGTTGCACTTTGATGCCTAATGATTTGCATGTTCTTGATTTTTTTAAAGAGGATAAAGTTTTAGAAATATATAATGGAAATGAGATCACTTTTGATTTAGAAGTTTGTAATTTATTGATTACAAATGTATATTTCTTCATACACTTTTTCTCAACATAGTCCAGAAGGATTATGTCTAGATTATAAACAATTGAGAACATATAATATGTATGTTAGTATGATATTCTGTCTTTAGAGGCTAGAGAGAAATTACACTCTTTCATTTCATATTTTTAATTTTTTATTTGCACCCTCAGCTCCAGAGATACCATGCAGTGCCGGCAGCAAACCAGTAGTGGCTACCCTGATAGTCTTGTACCTTGTACCCTTGCTCATCACACAGATGATGGATCTAGTCTACTTATAACAGCCTCATTTAGAGTTCAACGCATTCCTGTAGTTTAACAACCTTTTGACACACATCTCCTCTGTTTGGAACCTGAAAGGCTTTAATGCTTTGTTGAAATACACTGGTGTTACTTTGTTCAAAACAATTTTATTCTGAATTGTCAAAGGACTTTGTATTTTTTGTTAAACCTTGTGAAGGTTTGTCACCATGATCTTTCTTATAATGTAAATATAAGCCTCTTTCAGACATGACATGGTAAAAGTCCTAAACGCTTAAAATGATATGCCACAGCAAAATAAAGCGATTTTATGTGTAGATGAAGGGAAAATGGGGATAAAAAAGAAGTAGCTGCAGACTACATAGGTCCCTAAGCATGCTCACTTTATTAGATACCGATAAGTGAAGTGAACTTTACTGATGCCATTTTATTTTGCTATGGTGGGTTTCTAAGGTAGTTTACAGCATCTGTGCGAATGAGGCTTGTGATGAACAAAACCTGTTGAATTGTTCACATTAAAATAAAATTTTGTTCCACAAGATTAATTTTTAATGCCTTAAAACCAATGTAATATTATCCAAGCACATCCTCCGATTGGACAAAATATCAACATCTTTTACTACATCAACAGCCTCAGTTTTTAAATACTAGATACCTCAATCACACCATCAGATTGAATACAAATTGACTCCAAAACCGACTGATTCTGGGTCATCGTGGTCATGTAAGGGCGGGTCTGTTCTTGGTCTAATGTCGGTCTCGTTGATGTGCCTGAGGTAGGAGAGTGAAGCCTTTAATGGTATTGTCTCACTCATGTTGTATCAGCTATCTTGCTTTAATAAAGCAGATACATGTAGATCACTTTGAAGAATGTTTTAGTCAAGATCATGCCTTTACTATAATAAAGTGAAAACATGGTTTTTAGACTGTGAGACAATTTTGTTTAACATTTGAAATTGTTAAAGTTATTATCACCGATTTAACTGTAGTTATTAAAGACAAACATAGTGTAGGAATGAAGTACAGTTAGATTGAAGCATTCCGCTGCATAAGATGTTTTTAGATATTAACTTGTACAATTTGTACTATTTTGTTGACATGAAAATGTATATGTGCAATATATCCAGAGCAAGGTATTTATTGTGTATGATAGAAACGTACTAGAATTTAGGGTACATGTAGAATATACTTTTACGTTGTATTATACGACTTGTTTATTTTTTGAGAATGCATGAGATATCAAGAATTATGTAAACTGTGGCAAAAATAAGGATTATATATAGGACAATAGTTAACACAGTTGTCCTGGAACTCCACTGCATGTTGAAGCAGACAACAGCTTCATAACTTATTGTGGTGTAAGATTGTAAGATGGGGACTGGGCATGTGTATCTTGAGATAAATGTGTAAAAGACCAATCAAATAGCTTGAAACTATTCTAATGATGCAATATGTATGAATAAAATTAAAAGAAGGGAAAGCTACCTGTAGGTGCCTGTTTTTGTGATTTCTGTATGATTGATACAGTAGAAAACAAAATGTTTCAAGTTTTCTGATAATTTAACTCCAAGTAATACTTTTGCAACTCAAAATGATGAAATACAGCTCATTGGAAGTTGACAGTATAGAAATATGGTATGATTATTGTGTTCTATGCAAGAGGGGAAAAGTTAATAATTTGAAATGTAAAAATATTTTATAATTTTTTTAAACTTGAGTTTTTTATATCTCTTACAGAACTATCACTGCCAAGCTAGAACTTGTACATAAACATTTTGAAAACGTATAAGTTATTGAAGTAAATTTATAATCAGTTTTTTATTAAAATACAAAATGTGTATTGAAGTTTTGTGTAATCATGCATACTATATGATGTACATTAGGTCGGGCTGAATTTTTGTATTTGCAACTGTTGGGTTTCATCTAAACATTTCAGCTATGTTGGGTTTTACGTCACTTATCTGCTTGATTCAGGAATTTATAACTATATAACCAAAATATCACAAAAATTAATACTTTAATCTCATATTCATAAACTGTAATTGGTGGATGTATTTAGTTCATTGTACTATGTCTGCAGCTGTATATTCCAAATATATATATTCTGTGCTTCGACCTCATTTTTATTTGACAGGTATATATCAGTATCCTAGCATTAAATTTGTATACATGTATGCAGTTATTGAAAAATGAATCAATGAATAAGAAGATTTTTGACACTGTTTTTACATTGTATTGGGATATTGTATTGCACTATGCAGCTCTGGTGGTGTCACTTTATAGTTATAGGCATAATCATGCATGATCAAGAGCAGAGTCAAAAGTGACTTCCTTGATTTGCATTCTTTCAAAGAACATTTTGTACAAATGTGACCCCTTTCTGTGTAAGAATAGGTACATCAAGGTACATTTTCTACATTAAAGTACAAGTCCACTGCAAAAATAACTTACTTTCAATAGAAGCAGACAAATCAGACAAACCGATCAAAAAAATTTTGAGCAAAATCGGATAACTAATAAGAAAGTTATGAGTTTTTGAAAAAGTATGTAGAACTATGGAACAATGAGAATCATTACACAAATTGCCAATTTGGTTATCAGTTTGTGACGTCTTGTCCTCACTATTTATCAATTGCTTTATATAGTTTAATCCCATTAATTTCCCTTTTTATCCCCCAAAACTTGATTTCCCCATGCCTTTGCCCAGGTTATATGATTTGTATCATAGCGTGCATGACATTTCACAAAATCTTTTATGAACTTTGAAGAATTGATACTATTTTCTGAATATTGTATATTCATAATTATTGATTTTTATATAAATAGTTTATCAAAATTCACATTTTTCATGATTTAACTGGAAAAAATTACTCTATATTAGTGCATCCACACAAAAACATATTACTATCAATCTGACCTGGATGCTGGTGTGAAGAAATAAGATTTTTGGGGAAAATAGGAATTTTATATTATCAATATAAAGAAAATAATTAGTGGATAGTGAGGATATGACGTCACAGACTCATGAGTAAGTTGCCAATTTGTCTAGTGATTTTCAAAGTTTTTCATGTCATTAAAAATTCATAACTTTCTTATTAGTTATCCGATTTTGCTCAAACTTTTTTTGATTGGTTTGTCTGATTTTTCTGCTTCTATTAAAAGTAAGTTATTTTTGGAGTGGACTTGCCCTTTAAGTACCAAATCTTCACAACAAAAGGTTAAATACATGTATGCACTCACATGTGCAAAAATTGTGAAAATATGACCCTTCTTGAACTTTCATGTTCTTTTAAAAAACATCTCCCTTTCTCGAATCCACAAATATTCCAGTGTTCGCAACCATTCCTCAAAATAACTCCATAAAATGTCCAACTGTCATGCGTGCACAAAGTCAATATATGAAGTGATACCACCAGGATTACAGCACATTCCAGTCACGAACTCACAATGAAACAAATTGTTTCTCTCTATATCCATGAATGGAATGGGCCCAGAGTATTGAAAAATACTGTGTCCAGCAAGGGTACAACAGAGATGGCTTTAAAATATTAAATTTTATGGAGCACTGCTTTTGACCAAATTATGTACCTAAATACATTCATATATACATGCAACAGCACTTTCCACTGGTGATGTATCTGTAATTCCATTGAATGTTAATGTCTAACATCTTATTTACATGTACATGTATGTCCTTTTTAATTTTTCATGCAAGGTGTAATGCAATATTATGTATGTGTGTGTCACTGTCTATTCATGTTCGTACACAACTGTTGACTCTTTATGATACCTGCCGTAGTGGGAATCTGCTCACTCTATACTTGTATGAAACCAGAAAATCATTCTATGTAAATCTGTACTTGTGTAATGAATGTACCTTACATATATGCCATTTGAAAAGTTAATGTTGAACATATGAAACACATGAAAATGAAGAATGCATGTATCCTTCACTGTTCTATTCTTATTGTAGAATGTACTGTACCATGAATTCATTGAGTTGTGATCAGTTTGCAAGGAGAGCAACACGCTCATGCCATCATTCAGACAGTGCGAGATTCTGTGTAAATAAACTTGCGCAGCAAAATTTCTTCAAGTAAATGAAAACATATTGGGTAGAGCTTCTATATGGATGATACATAGCTGCATACATACAACCATGCATTCTGACTCATCAATCTGTGTTACAAGATATAGAAATGTGAAGCACATCATGCTCACATGTACCTCTTTAACAAAAGAGAAATCAAAGAACTTTATGGACTCCTGTCTGAATGAGGCCTTTAATACACACTAACACCTTTTATATACCTGTATGTTCCGCCAAGATGTGTGTACTTGTATTGTTTTGCATGTGTGATGTATATGCTTAACATGCCAACTTCTATCTCAAGTATATGCATTGTACATGAACTCATACATGAAATGTCTATATTTAATAAACCTGTTTTGTCCACTATACTTAAAAGAGTGTGCCATTTGAATTGTCTCTGAAATACGTGTCAGAAATTATTCTTTGTTGGCTGTTGTACATGCACAATGCTATGGTAGGTCGAGGGTCGATCCCCGACACGGACACTAATGTCTTTTGAAAAGGCATTAATCTACATGTGCCACTCCATACCCAAAAGAGAAATGGGCAACTGGTAGGATGACGAAAGCCTTCGAGATGGTTATTGCCATATGCCTTCACGATGACCAGATGGTACATGTATGAATACTACCCAGGGAGTGGAGATGGTGCACACTGTGTATGAGTGACTCCAATGATTAGGGTAATAATAATATCTGTAACGGGCCAAGAAATGGTATTTCGTATTTAGCGCTATATAAATCCAGATATATTATGATAAACCTTGAAATGACAAATGATGCAGACCCTATTCACATCCCTTTCTTATTCTGTAAAGCGCTTAGAGACGTCCGAGATGTACAGTATTAAGCGCTATATAAAAGCTGAATATTATTATTTATGATGAATGAAAGATGAAAAAAGGGGCCTGCACAAATCCTCAGGAGGGGGGATTGTAGAAAAAACTTCTTGAAAATTGTGTTCTTTATCACAGAGTTTTACTATGTTCATTCAAGTATTTGAAATTTAAAGTTTGCCTCTTAGAATCTAGGAAACAAATCACAGGAAAACAGTCACATCTGAAGTTGTATGATAATAGGTATATTTTAACATAAAATACATGCATATTAGCATCATAACAATATGAACTTCCTTGATTCCATTGTAAGCTACATAATACCCATTGTAAATGCAGTCAATGTTCACATACATTGTATTATTATGTGAGTGTCTGCAGATAAACTAATCAGGCTTTGATACATTCTTGAAATACAATATTATAACATGCCATCTGAGGAAGACTCTAATCTCAGAAATGTTTTTAAAAATTGAAAAAAAGGATGACAAAAACTGCAGTCCTACTACATTGTATTACATGTTCTCTTCCAAGTACAGAGAGACTAAGAAAAAAACTGTTGAGTATTGTGCCTCTTGAGAGCCATAAATGATGGAACTCAATGTAAAAGTATTGATTTAAAATACATGTAATTGTTTTTTAAAAAATATCTCTTCAGATATCAACACCAAAATTTGGGCTTAATAAAAGGTTGACCTCTGTTTACATATTGGGTCATAAAAATAATTGTTTCACAAATTAGAAAAACAGATTAAATCAGATGATTTTGACCCTTGTTAAATACAAAAATTCGAATTGTGGGAAAAGGTTACATAATTTGTATTTGTATTCTTGTCATAATTTTGAAGATTAAAATAACTGATCACAGTTTAATATTTCATACAAGTATACAATGCATGATCAATTATTTGTCCCAACAAGTCAATGAAACATAATACTGAGACAGTTTGGTGTCATGATTACACATTCCTCTAAAATATCAACATCATAAATTCAATTATTTTTAAATTCTACTTCCTAAAGAGCAAAGAATAATTGAAGAATTATGTTTTGTATAAACAATTATGTACTGCATTGTTAATAAAATATGACAGTGGGGTCAGTTAATAAAGAATGATTGATGCTTACACATTAATGATTTAATGCAGGATAATCAAAAACAGGTGACATCTTAAATGCCACATACTATATATTTGAGCTTATTTTATCAATTATCACATAGTTCTCAAAACAATTTAATGTAGATATACATGAATTAAAGAAGCATTAAGTTAATAATCTTGAGAATGCAGCCACAGCTACAGTTAAGTGAGAGGCCCAATTAAGGCAATTTCTGGCTAACTATGATACCAGCCATAAATGAAAATAATAGTCTGCTTTCATTAAAGACAATATCAATGTAACTTTTCATATACTTGACTTTGCTAGGGATAAACATGCTAAATAACATTTCTCCACAAAAGCTTCCTGGACCATTTATCAGTGATATGACAGTTGCTCCAGTGACAAATGCTCGGGCCTGGTTATATCAAAGATATAGGGTTGGATGTAGTGTCGGCCAACATGATGGGTCCAGGGTTGAAGTTAGAAAGCTGGGTAATGTTTAAAATTAACCACAGAGCAATTGTCACTGAAGCATACATTGTATAACCCATTTATTGTGTTATCTATCTTCTATGTGTTCCTGTTTTCTCTCATCCTCATCGTCTGCTTGTCGATCCACCCTTTCGCTTTCCAGCAAACAAGTGTTTGGGCATCTTGCAAGGGATGTTACGATCGGCTTCACCCTTCTTGGCATTCATGTTCATCTTCCGCTGAGACACCTTGGACAAGGTACGAACCTTCTTACGCTTCTGTGTGTGTTGAAGAGAGAGAGGAAGACAGATGGAAAGAGCAAGAATAAGAGAGTGAAAAAGAGAAAGGGAGAGAGAGAGAGGTTGATCATGGATTATTAATCATCAAGGAAGCATAAGATGTTTTCCAGTTGAGACTGCAATGATCAACCATAAATTTCAAGGGTAGACAATCAAAAGGCTTGGCACTACAGAAAGATAATATTTCAACTCAACTGTTTCCATATAAATTATCAATGTAATTATAAGAACTTCTACAGTGATTTTTGAAAAAAAGAAGATACTATAGGTCACCACATTCATGAGAATGAAAATGTGTAGGTTCCTAACTTCATACTGCACATCAATACAGATAAACTCTACTACACATAAAAGCCTCCATTATTACTCTGGCTTTAAAAAGACTGCTTTACTAAGAGCTCAAAGCATCAACAAATTCTTCCCATCAGGTACAATCTCCATAGTTACACATATGTTAAGAGTAGGAAACTGTAGGCATATTCGTTTCTTTCCAAATGATTGTAGTGACATGTGACACGATTCACACCAAGGACTGTTGATCCATAGTATGGCTACAAATTCATTACACCATAAATGCCATCAACATTGGATGATATGTAATATTGCACGACAATGTGAGTTAATACCTCTACGTCTCTAAGGCCAGATTCATCCCTAGGTGTTCTCATGCTGCTTGTTTCACGTCCAGTGGAGTCTGTACGACGCTTCTTGACCAACGGAGCACGACTGCTACTCCTTCCACGATTCTGGGTAAAGTTATCCTATAAATGAAAATAAACGCAAGATTCATCATTCCTCTATGAATACATATAAAGTAAGCATCAGAATAAATTAATAGATTTCACCCAGAATATACTTCTAGACTAAGCATTCACTAAACCTACGTCCTACCTCTACTCCTATCCAAGACCCATGCACAAGAATCTACAGAGTAGAAGTAAGGATTTGTTCATTGATCACTGCACATGTACTAGAAACTCTAAGTTTGCACTGATCCTTATTACCACATGGTGTGACTTTGAACTAAATCCTAAATTAGTAACTAGTAGTGGGAATGGAACAACAATTTGGAAATGCTTCTTCTAAAACTGTTACAACTTGTGTGCTGTAACAGCTTATGTTCATTTCACAAAAACAAGGATGTATTTATAACTGCTCTGCATTCCAATATATTTTCAACATGTCAAAACAAGAAAGCTGAACATACGGAGAAGATGAATGATCAAAATAAATATTAAAAGCCACACATAATGGATACTATAAAAGTGATATAAATGTACTTACACCTGCAATATCCACACCCAATCCACCCATCTCACTCTCAAAGCGTTTCCTTTTGATCTGTATGTAGAGGAAAAGAGAAGAAATCATTTAGTCTGAAGAATTGAACAGTTCACCTAAATATTACATGAATTCCACTAAAAAAGGAAATTGAATGATAGAGATAAATTCAAGTGGTTTTCAGATGTATTATTTGACTTTCCATTTTGCAGGCTATTATCTTCAGAGATGAGCCTTGAAAATGTTGCTATGAAGAGGACATCCAAAACCTTGTTTAATAGGACAACCACCTCCTCAACTATCAACTATAATTGACATAGTGAGTAGTTATCTGGTCTTGAGTGTCTGGAGAGCAGTCCATTTTATACCAGGTACATGTATGCACAATAGCAATACTGTATGAGATTGATATGAAATGCATCATGAGAAAAATACCACCACCTGAATAAAGTAGGAAAGGTTTTCCTTCTAATTATGATCATTTTATACATTTGCAACCTCTATTTTTAGCAACTCTGATAATGTTACTGATGTGAATTCTAATCTTACCCCTTCAGTCTTCCTAATAATAGAAGGATGTCGGATCCTCTTCTTTTCTCTTGATTCCATCTGCAACAGGATCTTTTTGTCACGGATCCTGAAAATAGTTAATGTTGATGTAAAAATTATGATTACTGATTCATGATAACATTTTTGTATTTAGTAAAAGAATGAGGAATTTCTGTACACTTGGTGCAAAAAGAAAAATATATTACATATACTTTTCATTAAAAATAAAAATTTGTTTTACAGAGTGAAAACTGATACCAGGTACTATACAAAATCGAGGATAAAAATAATAAATAAAACGGACATATTATTGTACATAAAAATAGGGACTTTTTTTTCTCTAGAAATAAGCCAAAACAATTTGATAAAAATAATAAATAAAACGGACATATTATTGTACATAAAAATAGGGACTTTTTTTTCTCCAGAAATAAGCCAAAACAAGTTGATGACAAAGACGGTCCTCATTTAAAATCTTGATGACAAGTAGCAATTCACTGTACATTCCATGGCAAATACTCAACAACACGTACAAATAACAGGAGCATGTAACATGGTCAGTAAAGGTTAATGTAAGGTACTCACTTCCTTGCTGTTGCCCTGATTTCCTTCATCTCTTCATCCTCCGACTTGAAGGAAACAAACAGAAATACTATGAATTACTCAAATGAAGAAAAGTTAAAGACAGTTGCGATTCATAACAAATTTGAGATAGATACTATCGATGATGATTAACAAAAATATTCAAAATTTTAGTTCAACATTCACTGAATTGGTGCTCATTTTGACCCAAAGTGCATTGAAATGTATGACCCACTTCACAATGAAAATACAACTATTTGATAAGAATGCAAACATTAGGTTACTCTAAAGCAAAAATGGGACTCACTGATTCTGCGTTGTCATAGACACCAGCTGCCTCTCTCATGGCTTCTTCCTCCTCCAGCTCAGCCAGCTTGGAATCGATTTCAGGATCCACATAGTCTGCAATGTTCTTGCCCATCCAGAGCTCAGGGATGATATCTGTCTTCTCTTCTTCGTTCTTCAAGTCCCATTCTCTATGTAGCTCAAGGATAAAGTCATCTCCCAGCTCTAGCTCCTCATCTCGAAGTGACCGTTTCTTGCGGTCCGTCTCCATGGCACTCTTGCGGGCTAGCACAGCAGCGGGGATGCAGGGCGGTCGTGACTGTAGAGAGCATGATAATATCACCAGCATTTAAGATTTATTAGTGAATGTAATCTACATTTGAACTAAGATGGCAAAATAACCTGCTGAGAGAATATCATACCCAAGCCTTTTGGTGATTATCAGTCAGTAAGAGGATGGACAAATGACCCTTTTTCTGGATCCTTGTTTATGCAATGAGCCATAGTATTCTGTGCTTATATTTAGAGAAGTGATACCTCTGCATTATTCTTGACAATTACATCCATAAATATTGCAGTTAAGCTACATGTAAACATGTAATTCATATCTGATTAATCCATTAATAATTACTTACTTGTTTGTGTGCTTTGTTCCTTCAACTTTCATTCCTACTTTCTACATTTGCCACTATAGACATTCACTTTCATTTAACTATAATAAACACACATTGTAGAATAATTCAAAATCTTTGACAGACAAGTTTTTTCAAACAATCAAACCCTCCTTACCTTATCATCTCTTGGAGAAGGCATGGCTATGTGGAGACGATTAAGGACATCATTGACCTTACGACCTTTCATCTTCATGTCTACCCTTTGTAAGAGGAGTCTGTCACATGCCTGCAAACCAGAAAATACAATAACCATTCCATTCAACCCTGCTTACTTCATCCATTACATTATCACATTGATATATTAAGAATTACATAATTTCCAGTAGTTTTACACTCAACAACATGCTGAATACAGTTATGCCAAATCTTTTTCTTTAATTATTATTTTAAGAGATAATGTAAGGGAATATACATGTATTTCATATAATAATTATCTCCTTCCAAAATTATCTGACCCTGCTGCACACTGGCATTCATAAAGGTTCATTTCAAAATCAGATCATTAGCCAATCAAGATCAATCATTTAACATGCCAC
The DNA here is from genome assembly GCA_037976565.1 of Mesocentrotus franciscanus. Lineage (NCBI taxonomy): Eukaryota > Metazoa > Echinodermata > Echinoidea > Camarodonta > Strongylocentrotidae > Mesocentrotus > Mesocentrotus franciscanus. The sequence goes on along the minus strand of CP137666.1, from coordinate 5,936,067 downwards.
AACTGTTATCTTGATTGTGATTGGTTAATACTGATGCATGGAGATTGCTCATAAATCTTTGATGATTTCAATCTTACCTCTGTTTTGACTTGCATGATGCCTAGATCTGTGACAGTGCTTGTCTGTATCACAGTAACTCCATCTGCTTCTGCTTTCCTGAAGAACTCCTGTCAGGGACAGAAAAAAATTCAGGTTTACTATTTTCTACACAACACTTAAATAAACTTAAGGGTGTCATGTAACCATTACCTAAAGACCAGTACAAATTTTTTTTTTTTAATGCACCTACCATAAGTGAAACAAAAATGAAAAGAATACAAAATGAAGAATTTTGTGTGTATCAAACAATGACTCAAACTTCTTTATGGTTTTCTTTTCCTCCCAAAACTTCTTAACTTTAATGAACCTTTCTCTCATCTTATCAAGCCGAGTAATATTTCCTCATCAAGAGGTAGTAATTTATTCACTTGGTACAGACATAGCTGATATTCTGCTCTAAACTTAAAGGCCCAAATTCACAAAGGAGGTTGAAATTTTCATCTACATAACCCATGGTTTAAAATTAGCGCAAAATAAGCGTGACACAGTCAGAGGTCCGATATTTGATGTGCGCAAGGCAATGTACGCTTATTTTGCACTAATTTTTAAACCATGGGTTATGTAAATGAGGGTTTAAACCATGGGTTAAGTTAAACCTCCTTTGTGAATTCGGGCCACAGTGTACCAATCACCTACAAAATAGAATTGTGTTCAGCTAGAATGCATAAAATCAAGGTTCCTCAAAAAAAATTACCCCGCATTCTATGGGTTAACGGTTAAGAAGTATGAAGAAAATAAAAGAATAACATAAAACGGCATGTACTGAATTACAGTCATGCTTGGCTTCTGTGCAAGCCTTATTCTACTGCAAGCACGTACAGGTGCGTCTAGTCTACTCCCTAGTCGCTTTTGTGTCTAGTGAGAAAGTATTTGAACTTGTAATATCTCTTTATAGAAGTACTATTTGAAGTTCATATTCTGATTGCAGTGTAGTGACCTGAAATCCCTAACATATAGAGCAAAATATTTCCCATTCATTGGAACAATTAAAATAAAAGCAAACTGTGACATTCAAGTGCATGACAGAGTGACTGGTTTATAAGAGAGGTATCGTTGCACACAGGATACAAAGGTATTGCTCTGGGACTTCAGTGCTACTCACCTGCTGCTCCTCACTGAGATCTTTGAGCTCGATTATATCTGTCTTGTTAGCTACAATGATAAGAGGCTTGTTGGCAAACAGAGGACGTATACTCTCAAATAACTCCATCTGTAGACAGGGAAACATAATCATACACATTAGGAATTAACGAATTCTGATATCTTTTCCAAAGCCACTTCCTTTCTAACAAATGTATGTATTAATTCAATTTTATCTGGAATATTGAAAATAAGTTGGATATCAAATTTCTCCATGGTAGTACTCTCTGATACTTACCTTTTGCACAGAGACACATTGTAACTCATGCATCATATCATGTCCATTAGTCTTTTAGACAACAATTCTGGGATTCCATCAAGTAGTTACAATGAAAGGACTTGAAATCAGCCATCATAGTCTTTGCATGAAGCGGTAATCATCTCCAACATACCAAATAACTACATCTGTTTTTTAATAAAATCACAGGAGCTCTTTAAAGGCAATACACACAATAGCATTACTATCCCCTCCTGCCAATCTTTCAATGAATAAAAGTCAGATTCATAAGTCACATCATAGCAAGATTCTTAGGGGGAAATAAAAATCAACCACTTCCTCCGAATGGCAAAATCTTGTTCTTTTCAATATAAGTATGTATACACAAAAAATGATATACCTGTTCTTCAACTGAATGTCCACACTGTTCTGATACATCCATGACATAGAGGACTGCTGCCCTGAGATGTGCCAACGCTGTGATGGCTTGCATCTCAATGGTGTTCCTGTCTTCAAGGGAATGATCTAGGATACCGGTGTGTCAACCACTTGCCAGCGAAGATACCGGTAGTCCATGTGACCCACAAAGAGAGACTTGGTGGTGAAGGCATAGGGTTGGACTTCTACATCTGCTCTAGTGACCTAGGATGGGAAATGAAACACCATGTAGTGTCACTAGTGTGACAGTCACCTTCTCATAAAGCCTTTTTTGCTTCATCATAATATACTGGACAAAGCAAATCAAATCAAAGTGAATCCTGATGCAGCTTGGTGGAAAGTAGGTTTTTTTACAGGGTGATGTGCAACTGTTACTTTTTTATGCAGTAGGCACAGAGAGTTATACTTACAAAAGTGACAAAGACACAATTGCCTAAGTTTACTGAATTTGAAATCTCTAAAGAAGATACCTTAACCCTATCTTAACCGGGGTAATTTGCCCCCCTGTAGTAATTTAGCGACTACTCCAGAACCGCGGCAGATATTAAGTTTTCCTTTCATGACTTTTTTCTTTCGAGTCTTACGCATCTTTTAAAACAATTTTTTTGAAAATCGGACGTATAGTTACAAAGTCACGTGACCTTTTGTCTTTGCATGTCAGCCCGAAAATCGCTCATTTTTGTGATTTGTGTACAAAACATATGGAAATATCATTTTTCCTAAAAGAGATAAAACATTGGTTATTTGGTCTTGTTTAAAGTTTAGGCGTTTGTTTTGGGTTCAAAATTGTTGAATTGTAGTTAGAAATTAAATAAAACAACAAAAACAATAAAATATATTGGTTAAAAAACAATGAAATACACAAGAAATTATCAAAACAGAGATAACATAAAATACAACCTGGCTCTTCCAATTTTTGTTGTCGCATTATTATTCTAAATGGTCTAACGAATATATGTAGAGAAAAAGAATGCTTAAATATGAAGAATATATGATTCATAATAAATATATGATTTGGACCTTATTTGCATAAATTACCATAAATATGCAAATGAGTGAACTTTTAAAAAAATTGAAATTACCATAGTATTCTATACACTTCACTTGACATGCATGCAAAATTTTCACGGTGAATGGCTGTGAAACGGCTGAGATCTTGGGGGGTAAAAACCTGAGGGGTGTTTCACAAAGACTAAGATCGACTTTAAGTTGGACTTAACAGGCCGTTCATGCCACTGTTTGCTCTCACCATTTACTGGCATTGGTCTCTCAAGGGGCATACAAATCATGGTCACATATCTACAGAATTTACATTTTTTGATAGTTCATTATTGAAGGAAAAAAACATATTATCTAAAGATCATAATTGAAAGACCAGTGGTGAGAGCAACTATTGGCATGAATGGCGTGTCATAATTAAGTCCAACTTAAAGTCGATCTTAGTCTTTGTGAAACACTCCCCTGGTCTGAAATAGCCCGGTTAAAGATACTATATCCCTTTTGCAGCCAACATCAAATTCTGTAGAACTTTGCAGGAATTATGAATATGTCATGTATGTTTTATCTGTGAAATTTAAACGTTAGCAGTGTCCTAATATTCAAATTATGCAAGGAAACCCGTTTACTTGCTAGACTTCACTGTCAGACACTATTGAGTGACTGACTGGCTTTTTCATCTTTGGTAATAACATACATAAAATGAGCTGTAAAGGGTACATGAGCATTTGTCTACATCAATAACCCACTTCTTGTAATGGCCAAAATTAAACTGATTGAATCTTTGCGCAGCATAAAACGTACGACCATTCGGTACAATGGTCTGAAAAATCAGACTATTACTTACTGGCTCTATAGCTCCTAAGTCGATTCGACAACTAATAGTCGTTATTTTCCCACTTAAAGACATTTTCAAGCCCCCCTTTTTTTAAGGAAGTTCTAAATTAGTATTGTCTTTCAAATGCCGTTGGAATTTAACCTTTTCATTTTTTGGGCCTGCAAATGGGACATAGTACCTTTAAGATAGGGTTAAAGATAAAGTTGAGTTCTGGTCATGCGATTGCATTGTGAAAGAAACGGTTTGGAATCGATCAGAAAAGGTTGATCATCTAGCATATAAGTAGTGTTGTGTACTGCAAGGTTTTGGAATCATCAAAATGATAAGAAATTTGGCCCAGTCTTGGTAAAGTTACAAGCACTGTACACAGAAAGATGTATATGGGACTACACGAACATGTGGCATAAAGATCCGTCCCGATTTTTATGCTGTTACATGCCATATTTAGAATATTAAGGCATTTGAAGAGCCATGCTTTTCAGGGAACATTTTTTATCTGATATTCTTCCACACTTGCATAATAACAATAATAACGCTCACAAATCATTTGCCACCTCTTCCCAGAACTCAACCTTCTCTTTAAACCAAGGCTGCGACAAGTACTCGAATACTCGAGTACTCGCACTGTTGACAATTACTCGAGTACGATTTTTCGTACTCGAATACTCGGCCGCCATTTTTTTTGTTTTTTTTTGTTCCCCCGATCACCTGGCACTGTCCAGGCCGACGGTCACCCATGCCAGAAGAGCACCGGCATGGGTAAAAATGTTTCCTAGCTCAATCATACACAGGGTGTCACTGTCAACTCACCACTCAGAAACTGGGACCAAATCTCCGGATTTCTGTTTGGACTCGGAGGAATATTTGTCTGTCATCTTTAGTTTTAAAAATAACATTGTTTCAATTATTTGTCAAAAATTCAAAAGCACAAATAGGCGCTTTCAACAGCAACTTGAAGTAAAATCGCGTGGGTTTTCAGAGACGAACCTTCGTACTGTTCGTAGTATGGTGTTGGCAAAAAAACAAAACAAAAACAACAACAAAATTCAACAAAAAAAACATGGCGTCCGAGTATTCGAGTACTCGCCTGCAAGCCTAGGAGTGTACTCGAGTACCTCATTACACGGTTATGCACAGCCCTACTTTAAACCCTCCTTTATCAAAATCTAAACATTTTTGCTTGGGGTCCTACGAAACAGACATCCTCACAACCTGGTTTCAGAACTATGCACAAAGTAATGATTAAATATTTCAAGTCAGCAACAATCTCCAGAGGGATGAAATACAAAAACCCACCTTATTCATGAAGCTGGATTTGCCTACGTTGGGGAACCCACAGAGTAGGAGTGTGCGTGTGTTTGGATCTATAGAAGGCAGCCTTGATAGATGTTGCCTGACCTGCTCAAGGTACTCCAGACTCTGTCCTTGCCTCTTCATGATGGTGCACATTCGTCCCATACCGGCTCTCTTCAGCTGCTTGCACCGGTACAAGGAATCACCATACTTCATCAATCGGCAGTAGTCTCTTGCGACACTGGGAAACAAGAGAAGGCAGAATGAGGCATTTAGGAGTGTGAATTATCTACAAAATAAGATTAATACAAGCAATACCCTAGCAACCCTTGGCAAACAGCAATCAATGGTCACATTGTATGGTCAATTGTAATTATACTGTTCCATGGCATATTAATGATTAACCGTTAAATTGTGAATAGCCTACAGCAAAAGAACAAAATAGAACTTCAGTTCCTTTCAGAATTGGTTCTCTTCAATGAACAAAAACAAAAAAACATTCCTTTTAAGAAAACTAGCCCACATGGTGTTACGGTAAATCTTCTACGTTAGCCTCTGGAAAGCACAACAATTAGTGAAGGCATAACCAGCCTTTTCGGCAAGAAATAATTTACTCTTGGTTCACTTGCCCCATTAACATGAAGACGATTGTGTGTACAGATAAACCCAATAGGAAATCCATTACTTACTGAGATAAAGAAATAAATAAATACCAACTGGAATGAATAACCAGACCACTTACTTGTCAATGAGATGCAGGGCTGTGTTAATCTGACCCAGGGCAAGCTTGTAATGGTCTTTATCATACAATACATTCATCAGATCAGCATAGAATGGATGAACGTCCTAGAAGGGGGGATAAAAGATATTCATACAAAACTTCTCTTCAAAACTACACAAACCCTCCGACCCGAATTCACAAAGGAGGTTTGTCGACAAACCTAGGTTTATGTGCGTCATATGACGCATTTCAGACTAAGGTTTGTCTGAACCTTGGTCTGAAACGCATCGAAACGCGTCATATGACGCACATAAAACTAGGTTTGTCGACAAACCTCCTTTGTGAATTCGGGCCTCCAAGTCTGGTTCACAAAAGACATCCATCACCATCCCTAATTTTATTTGAAATTAACATGCAAAATGAAATTCCTAACAAAGCATGTTTCAGTGTAATAATATAAAATCTATTCTATTTTCTCATCAGTTAATTTAAATTTCTTTTTCTTCAGTCATCTCTGAACCACAATCATGAAGTGGTTACTTTTGACCAAAATAAACAAATAAATAAAATAATAGCCTTTCTTCCAAGGGTAAGACATGAACATTGACTATGACAATGCCTAGTTAGAATTCATGCTAAGCCAAAAAGTATGTTGAACACAACACAAATACAAAATTAACAAAAACATAATCTGACCTCTCAGTCATATTTGTAAAAGACTTTTATTAAGATATTGCCACTTAGTCAGTCATATAGACAGGTCTGTTGAAATGTAACCATGCATCTCCTCATTCTTCTCAACATTTCACATACTCACTTCTAATTTGGGAAAGTCCTGAATGATCTGTTGAAGTTTGTCATGGTAACTCTGCTGTGTAAACTTGATTTTTCTCATGTAGAACTGCCGTATCCGGCTGATCTTATAATGCTTGTGAACAACTGTTGGGGTCTTGCGTTGAGTCTTCGACAGGACAATGTCAATAAAGTCCTGAAATGAGAGATAAAAACAAAAACAGATTACAGCAAAGGTGAAAATATTACCAAATTTCATGCTCCCTTAGGTCTATGAACTTAAAATAAAAATACAGTCTTAGACAGAGAGCTTCAGTCTCTCATTATCTCATATCGAAGGTTGTTCCACTGAGACTACGTCTGGCTCCATTGAGTCCATTCCACTGACCGCCGCTATACATAGATTGAAGGGGGTTGTTAGTCATTTTGGGGGCCTTTTGGGGAGGTTTCATAGGTGCAGTGGGAGCATGATTTCCAGTCTCACTGTGCGGAACATTTTCATAAAACTGAACCTATTACTTATTAGCTGAAGGTAAATCCTTATGTTTGAAGTTGACTTTCAATGTTGTTTTTTGTAGTATAGGAAGATTAGATACGGTATATCATTTTCAGATTGTAGTGGAAATACTAAATAGAGATAAAATTTTAGCAAAAATTGTGAGTTAACCCCCTTCTCTCTCTACCTCCACTCTCGAGTCTTACTCTTAGTCTTAATCTTACGAATCCTGATGATTGATGTCAAAATAACTAAGGTTGATCACCAGACATTAAAAAATCAGATCCCTTTGCTACAAATCTGTGCCATCTCGTGAAATAGCCGAGTCAAAACTGTAATTTATGCCCACACTTGTGTGCAAACTGCAAAAATCAGTGACAATGTACTTTTATGTCAATCATCCCTCAAATCAATGAACATGATGATGAATGCCGGGCAAATGGGAGCGAAAGAAGTCCCTGACCTAAGCTGAGTGGTGGACTATTTCACAAGAGGAATGCCAAAATCAGTGAAAAACTATTACGCACACAAACGAAAGTATATTTCTTGGTTCTTTTCGCAGGTGAACCTGCCTTACTTGCAAACAAATAACAGTTCAATGCTCGAAAATGCAGCCGCTGAATTGAGCGCAGACCAGCGGCACGATCTCTAAGCCATTCCGCCAAAGTCTGGCGGGGACCCTTTCCAAATTCTCGTTATTTGGTTCCCAATTCCCGTTCCCTTCATATATAAAAACCTACTCTAATATACTCTTGAACAAAATACTGTCAATCATGCATTGTAAGATAAATAAAAATACTCATACCTTAGACTTCGGCACAACTGTTATCTTTTTGAAATTATATAGAGCCATCTTTAATTTAAAGAGCTTATAAATGGATGGTGTAATCCTGACAACACGTCATTTAATTTCCGATGTGCGAAGTAAAGCGTACACTTTCAGAGAGAATACATTCTGAGGTACTTTCGTAGTACGTTAATTGGCGCGCATGCGGATACTATTAGGGCCTCGATCAAAGCGTGGATCGTGAAAACATCCCTCGACACCTTCAACTCGCCAGCGTTGATGACGAGGAACTCAACAACCTTCAGCCACGGATTCGAGTCTGACTTTTTTACGAGGGCAAAAGTTAGAAATCTATCTTTAAACCTTGATTATAATTAAATATTACAATTCATTATTAAGATAACAACCGGTTTTATAATTAATACCAAACGTGACGGCGTGGGCAAAATAAACAATGAACAGCCGCTAATTCCTTTACACGGCCTCATGTACCTGAATCACTCCAAAGTGGCAACTCAAGATATAGGGCCTAAATAAGTCGGATGGCTTATCTTATTCCTTTTTCTTCATTTTGGGCCCTACGAAATTTTCAGTTTCTGATGGAATGCTATCTCGAGGTTCTTGCTTTTGTACTTGTAATTGTTATAATTCTGATTATTTTTATTAACGTGTACTCTGCCTTTTTTTTTTTTTCCCCCTCTTTTTTCCAGATCATCAGGAGCTCAATCGTTTGTAAATATCCGTAATTTGTCATTAATTTTTTTTGTAACACAGCATTTGTATTTTTTTGGAAAGTTTGTATATGTTATGATTTGATTTCTTAATAAACACATAATTAAAAAAATATATATATATATAGTCTATATATATATAAATAAGTCATTAAATAGGTAAGTAAGTAAGTAAAAAATTAAGTAAGTATTTTAGTAAGTGCGAAAGTATTAAGTCAAAGTAAAAAGAAAAGTAAGTGAGAATGCGAATTACGGTAGCCCAATTATATTAGGCCTACATAATTAGTTCAATCCGCGGCAAGTCAGTATAACTCCGGAATCAAACTGAAGGAAACTCTACTCTGGGCCCAGTCAAAGTTCCCTCTCAGGGGCGTGTACCCCGGCCTCATCCGTCCGACAAAATCCAGCCTAAAGTATTCCAAAGAAGTTTGCGACAGCTAATTAATTAAAGCAGCATTTTTCGCCCTGTAGTTGTCGTAAAATCGTGATTTTGTGAGTCCTAGCTTCTACTACTTAGTTTGCTAAAGTAATATAACGAGGCGGTGCCCCGCGTCCCGCCGCCTAGTGGAGTAGTATTATAAAGTCTGATTATCCAGTACAATTAAGAGACATTATGTAATAGTTTTAGTTTGGTATATTATATTTGAAAGCTAGGGAAAGTTTGTTTTAATGAATTCTTTTAAAATTCCAAGAGACACAGCACGCACCAATCCCCATGCAGTTGCCACTGCATGGACAAGGATACAGAATAGATGATTACTACTCCTCATGTTGCGTGCCAGTAGAGCTGACTGAGCCCTCTCTGTAATATAAGCTCTCTGGTGCAACTATTATGGTGCTATGCTTAGTGCATTGGACGATTGGCTGCTTCTTGCACGCACGTGGACTGAACCCACACTGAACCCAATCTATTATCACAAGTTTACTATGTCTACCATATGTTGGGATTGGGCATATTACTTTGCTGCAATAATAATAATAATAAATATATAAGAGTGAGATACGCTCAGCATAAGTTCCTTAAGTCACATTTCTATTTGTTGTATCTTTGAACTATTATGTTTGTTGATCGGGGGCGGCGAATCTGGGGGACACGCCCCGCCCCCTTGGAAAATTTTTTTGGGAAAAAAAAAAAAAAATGATGAGTAAATTAGGATATGAGAAGCGTTCGAGAATGCTACGCTTTATTTAAGCAAAGGTCGGCAATTATCGCAACCCCTGTCGCTGCCCCTGCACTATGAAACGCAACACAGTTATATTATGTTTAATTTAAAAGGAAAATCATACAATAACAAATAAGCAACGTCCTCACGAATGCCATAATTCGGGCATTCACTCATGTTTTTTCAAGTTTTTTTGCCAAAATGACTTAGTCGTTTGTGCATGTCTCTATCATTCATAATAAGTGAGACAATTAATGTTATGTGCAGAGGCATATGCGAGGTTCAAGAGGACTATCTTTTGGGAGGGGCCCCCGAGTTTGAGTGCCTTGTGTGAGCTTTAATGAGGGATTCTTCCGACTTGCATTCATTTTCTACATGTGCCCCGTTTAAATTCAGATAAATTCAGATTGGGGGGGAGACCGGCCCACTGTTTAGAGCCACTGAGCAAGACAGTGGCGTGATGAGAGAAGAAATAATGAGGCCGCTGAGCAGGTATTAATCGGGTATCCGTTGAATCAGGAGGGGGCTTCTCTACTGCCATGCACCCCTCCCAAATAATAAGACTTTGCATTTAGTAGCTGTATATGCATCTCGTTGTGTGACGGGTCGCGTAGCGAATAAGAAATGTTTTAGATACCTATAATTTGGAACCTAGTGTTAGTATATTAGAGCAGTTTTATTACTGAGGCAAATTATAGTCTTTGCTTAAAATTCACCCCCCTAATATCTTCATTCTGCAGACGGCGAGACCTATAGGAATATGAACGTTAAACTAACTTTCCAAGTATCGGACGATCCATTTAAACATTTTTCATGCTGGAGAGACATCCCCTCAATCCCCTTGAATCTTTTAAAAAGTGCCCTCATACCCGCCTACCAGTCAATAGTCTTTTAAAAAGTGCCCTCATATCCCGATCCGGTTTACGTATTAACATTTTCTTTGTGCGAGCGCGGATACCAGTGCTTTTTGTCTGCGATTCCCAAACTCGGATTGTAAAATTCAGTCATCTTTCCAGCAAAGATTAACTGACAGTGTCTCAGATTTTTTGTGATGTTTTAACTAATCTTTACTCAAGAAAAGGATAGGGTAAGAATCCTTGATAGATTTTTGTGTTGATTCGGTATATAAAAGAAATATCGACTGCTTTAATATTCGAGGACTGGCTGTTTTCATAATTATGCTCAAGGGGCAGCTGCATCCTGCCATCACCCCTCGGCGCGCCGCCCACCCAGGCGCGCATCGAGGTGATGGCAGGATGCAACTGCCCCTTGAGCATTATGAAAACAGCCAGTCAAGGGCGTCAATCCGGGGACAGGAGACACGTCCTCACGATTTTTCCTGGGGGCATCATATCAAATGTCCCCCATGTTTTGTCAGAAAAGAAGTTCTTTAATAATTTAATGTAACGTCAAAGCTTCCGCGCTTTGCCGGAGGGGGGGGGGGAATAAATTCAAACAAGGATTAAGAGTCGAGAACGGTACAGTGAATCGTTTTCTTTCTCTAATAATTTAATGAAACGTCAAAGCTTCCGCGCTACGCGCGAGAGGGTGGAAACTGAATCTGACAAGGATTAAGAGTCGAGAACGGTAGAACGAATCATCTTCTTTCTCTAATAATTTAATGAAACGTCACATGCAGCTTCCGCGCTTTGCGCGGTAGGGGGAAACTGAATTCAAACAAAGAGTCAAGAACGGTACAACGAATCGTCTTCTTGTTTTAATAATTTAATGAAACGTCAAAGCTTCCGCGCTTCGCGCGGGAGGGGCCCGGGGGGAACTGAATTCAAACAAGGATTAAGAGTCGAGAACGGTACAATGAATCGTCTTCTTTCTCTCAACGTCACAAAGCTTCCGCGCTTCGCGCGGGAGGAGGAAACTGAATTCAAACAAAGATTTAGAGTCAAGAACAGTACAATGAATCGTCTTCTTTCTCTAATAATTAAATGAAACGTCAAAGATAATTTTAAAAAAAAGACTCAATAAATGAATTACCGCTCACCAGTGTGAAAGTACATGCCGTGAAACAGAATAACTAGAGAGAGAGAGAGAGAGAGAGTGTGTGTGTAGCAACATAACGTGGTATAACTTTGAAAGTAACAAAGGTGACATGTAATTTGTCCCCCCATGCTCAAACTCGGATTGACGCCCTTGCAGCCAGTCCTCTCGTAGCAGTCGATATATCTATACTCTAGTATATAGGGCGCCTACTATCATTTGAATAACTTAGAACACATCGGAGCTGATAGTGTGCTCACATGCAGGCTCGTCTCAAACTGCTACTTTTTTATGCATTTTATTTTTCCCCCAGAATTTTCGGGGGGGGATAGGATCCTCCTTGGGATTGCCGCCAGCAGTTTGCCGCCCCGGCAACAAAAGGTCGGCCCCTTTGCCGGCCCCCACCAATAGCCTATATAGGCTATACGTCAGTGGTACAAAAGCCCCAATGCATACAATACTATTGGCGCAATAACTGATTGTTCCCTCATAATGTGGTAGAATACGAAATCCCGCCTGTACCGGCTTGATAGCTGTAGTATCTCTATGTGATAGCTACATCAATCATTACTAGGTTACCTAAATATAACTCGGCCCTCACAAATTCGCTGTACTCTTTTATTCTATTAGTGCATGGTGTCAGCGATTGGTAAGATAAGATAAGATAAGATAGGATATTTATTCGTCTTTCTTTCAAATGTCACAGAGAGCATTACATTAGATCATTACACATTTACAACAAAACAAAAAAAAGTAATTTGATATTATTTCTTTTCACTGTATTTTCGGCTCGGTTCCTAAAGTTAGGAACCAAGCCGAAAATACATTGGTTTGTCATGATGGGGAAATTATATATTCAAACGGTCATATCTCAGCTGTTATTTGACAGATTCTCGTCAAATTTGGTGTGTAAACTCCCTTTTTGATTTTCTATCGAAATTTGGAACCAAACATAATATGATAGAGTGAATTTTTTTAAAGACGTCATCACTTCGGTGCTCTGTATCAATATAACAATAGTATAACAATCAAAACATGTGATAATATATGAACAAAGATAAACATGTGATAATATGAACAAAGATAAACATGTGATAATATGAACAATGATAAACATGTGATAATATGAACAATGATAAAGATGTGATAATATGAACAACTTGATAGACATATTTACAAATCAGGGCGAACTGCATGGGCAATTCACCCTCTATACCGCTATACGAGTGCCTAATAACATTGCTTACTAATCGGTGAGCTATCATTTACAGTATTACCATCTACCCTTGGCTCTGCATGAGAATAGTGTGACATCATTATTCTAACAAATTTGGCTAATTTCTTTAGCTGGCAAGCCTGAACTGTATTGAAAACCTTATCCATATGCAACGCACTTTGTCTTAGGCTATATACCACACAAGTTGTTTGCCTTTATACAATTTTCTCTCAATTTGAACAAAATGGACATACAAAAATATAATGAAATTCATCACCAATATTTCATTAAAAAACATTTGTGACCCAAGAGCCGAATTGCAGGTTTTTTCTGTAACCTTTGATACCTGTAATTTTTCATTGACGAAATGCTCATCGGATTGAGATTTTTATTGAGTATGCATCAAGCATACATAAAATAATGCGCCCCCTGAACAAAATTTCAGATGACCCCCATCCGGTTCTTTTTCGATACTTGCCAATACATTTTGGGGAAAGAAAAGGGACACAAACAGATCTTGATGACTTTGATGGTTTCTAGACTTGTGCCTCCCCCACCCGCCCAAGAATTATGGATACGCCACTGACCGGTTAGTTGCAATGGTTATTGTCCCCATCCCGGCATTGTTGCCTGAATGCTGACATTATCTCCCAACCATGAGAGTACGAGGTTTTTTATAACCGAAAAAACATTGGCCGAACTCGAAATTTGTACATGTATAGTCCGATAAGAGTTGTCGCGGCGTATACCGTAGCTATAGCCTACAGTGCAGTACATGCACTCGTACTGACTCGACTCTTCGCTGCGCTGCCCATTCATTTCCCGCGAAACTAGAATAGTGCAGTTACATGCAGTACGTACCGCTACTGCCTGCATGCATGCTCCGCATTGGGATAGATATCGCGGGATGCGTTGAATATCCGCTCGTATATTGTAGTTGTGCATGCCGACGTCAGATACGACAAGAAATTGTAAAAGTGTAAACAATATTGAACAAGGTAACATCTCAATATTTTTAATATTGTATTTAACGTTAGACCCCGAGGTTGTCAGAGCAGATCTAGATTCGTCATTATGGTCATGCTAGTCGTTTTGTTTGTTTTCTGTTAAAGTTATTTTTTCTGGTCGAAAATCGTGTGACTGTGACAGTGTGAGTGTGAGTGTGAGTTGTATTCTTGATCTTGATTCTGTATAACAAAAAGAGAGTTCTTCTCTGAGCTAGCTGAGTCCGAATGAAAATGAAAATCCATGTCGTCGGCGTCGCGTGTCAGACTCGTAGCATTTTCATAAACGTTCTTTTCAAAATCATCATGATTTCATGAATACGGTTATTAATATTAATAGTCTAGACCAGACTCCTAGACTTCTACTTACTAGTTCTAGATCTATGAGTATGAGTGAGCATGATCATGATGAGTTTGAAGTTGTTAATTTCAAATTTGGTTTTTACTGGTTTTTACAGTGCTTGTAATTGTATTGTAGTTGTAGACCTATTATTGTAATTCAATCATATTTAAAGATAAAAATAATAATAATAACGTTTCTTATAAAGCGCTTACCACCGAAGTCTCTAAGTCTAAGCGCTATAACACACAGAATTCAGAATAGACTGATAAACAATTACATATTAAACAAAACATAAAAGTGCAAATGAACCTATAATTTGTACAAATTACAATACATATGAAATACACATCAATGTGAACAGAGTAAGTTGATCATTAAAAGCAATTTTGAATGAATGTGTTTTAAGAGAAGTTTTTGAATTGGGTAACAGTTTGACAGTTTTTTACATTTAAAGGTCGTTTGTTCCAAAGTTCAGCAGAAGCTTTGGAAAAAGAGCGATGGCCATAAGAAAGTGTTGATACAGAAGTAGACATGAGTAGGGTGTCTGAACGATTTTTCAATTTTCCCTTTTGGATTGTTTTTCACCATTATGGTTGGATAATTGAAAAAATCATTCACTCAGAATAATACATTTCAAATTTCAAGACTCACCGATGTTTCTATCAAAAGATACAACCCCTTCAAATCAAAGAAATATTCATGGTATTTTTCTCAGAATCGATGAAAAAGATGTACAGCAGAGTTATGTTGTTTTGCTAAATTTAGCAAAACGGCTGAATTGCGCAATACGCAAGCGTACGTGTGTTGCTTAACTGCATGCGCATCTAAAAGCGATCAGCAATCCATTGTCTTCAATGGGCGTCCACTTCCGGGTATGTACACACACGGTCCGATGCATATTCATGCAATTTTGCATGATCGCGCAATGCACGTAGACCGCATAGGGATGCGTGCAATCTCTATGGGAAGAATTTTAGCACACAACATCGGGTGCGCGATCAGACACCCTAACATGAGGTTTAATTGAGAAGATGACCGAAGAATACGTGAGGGTTTGTATTCATGGATTAGTTCTTGCAGATAAATTGGTGCCAATTCATGAATGCATTTATAAGTTAAAACCAAGATTTTGTACATAGTGCGGTACGTCACCGGCAACCAATGCAATTTACGTAGTACTGGAGTAAAGACCAGTTCTGGTCATGCGATTGCATTGTGAAAGAAACGTTGTGGAATCGATCTGAAAAGGTTGATCATCTAGCATATAAGTATTGGTGGGGTCCAGACAACTCGCCACAATGACAGCTCGACCCTGGACATCTCGCCCAAGGCGAGTTGTCCAGGGTGGGGTGCCTTTTCGGACAGCTCGCCCCACTTTTTTCCCCTCATGATTTCTAGATCTAAAATCCCTCATCTTAGATGAAATTGTCATTTTATATATTCATTATGCTTTTATAAACGGTACAGCTCACACTCACAGTACACAGCGAAAGTCGAAGGGGAGCGAATGCACAATCTTAAATGTTTTATGTTTACTAATAATCTTGAGGCAAGCGATAATTCCGCTGGGGTAAAGGAAAGGTAATATTGGAATGTAAAGATACATAACAGCATATTCCTACCATTAAGAAGGTTTCTGAGACCGAAAAATTAACTTAAATACCGAGAAGTTACCCGACGAATGTACGCCTTTGGTTTGTCAAAAATATATTCTTGTTGCAAGGTAAATCAGCTTTATTCTTAAGAACAGCTCTCAAAATACTCACAATTTCCATGTTTCCTGTCATGACAGTGTTTATAAAAGCATAATGAATACATAAAATTACAATTTCATCTAAGATGAGGGATTTTAGATCTAGAAATCAAAATTTGTATCATCATGTATAAGTCAAAACATATTCTTTCACATGATTGGTAATGAGAGCTTCCATTTCATTTTTTTGAGAGAGGGGCGTTTCCAAAACTGGTCTTTACCTTTAAATATTAACGCCGTGTAACTAATTGTAACTGTAATTTGTGTAATTTAAGTGCAAGCCAGATTAGCCTATCTGCCTATAAAAGTATAGGCCTAGGGGTCTATACAGATATCTAGAGTCCTCTAACAGTCTAAGGCTCTAGCCTAGACTATATCATTTAGGCCTATATATGGCTATATAGATTACTACAAGTGTTTTCACACTGGCAAAATTTTGCTTAACCCCGTACTATAGGTGGGGCTAAAGGGGGGTCTTAGCCCCACCTATAGTCCGGGGTTAAGCTTATTCCACTTTCTTTTCACACTGGCAAAATGTTGCTTAACCCCGTACTATAGGTGGCGTTAAAGGGGGGGTTTTAGCCCCACCTATAGTCCGGGGTTTAGCTTATTCCACTTTCTTTGCACACTGGCAAAAATTTGCTTAACCCCGGACTATAGGTGGGGTTAAAGGGGGGTCTTAGCCCTACCTATAGTCCGGGTTAAGCTTATTCCACTTTCTGTTCAGACACGTTTTACCAAAGTGGGCTAGCCCCACCTATAGTACGGGTTAGCTGGCCCTGCAAAATAGCAGGGCTAACCCACAATTGTGGTGCTAACTCCGCAATTGCGGTGCCAAGCAAAATGAATGAGAACAGAAGCGAAAAATAGTCCGGGACTACGCAGTGGAGCGAATTAATGAATATTCACGCTATGGCTAGTACGGGGCTAACGAATTGCAGTGAGAAAAGCCAAAAAAGTTAGTACGGGGTTAAGCAAAACAAGTGTGAAAAGAGTATACTAGTACTAGGGTCTAGACCTATAGTCCAACTATAGATCTAGATCTAGGCCTACTTCGGATATGATCTAAGGAGTAGACGCATAGATTCTATTCTAGGCATGTTGTTGGGTGAACTGAATGAACTTGATATTGATAAGTTAACTTGAACTTTGAAGTTACCTGTCATTGTCGTCGTCCTACAAGTACGAAGTACAAGTCATGACTGACCTTTTGTGGCGCTAGTGTACTTCAGTATCCATTTTTTGACCCGTAACTCCGGCGTGGAGATACCCTGCTAAAACATACCAACAAATCAACTAAATCTTCATCAATTGTTCAAATAATGGTCATGATTTAAAAGTTGTTATGTTTCTTACCCCTTTCGTGTCAATTTTCTTATCTTTTTGGAGTATTTTTCCTAAAAACGAAGACTTATAATATACACTTTCTCATGGGATTCACGGCAAACTGCTGCACAATACAATTGCATACTGTATGGTCGGTACCGTCAGTATGACAGGTTTGATGCTTACTTTATGAAAATATTGATTAGTTTCATGTAAAAGGACGCAGGAAGTGTCAGTGAGTGACTTTGGCGACACTTGTGTATACATGCTGAATCCGACTCTTCCAGATTCCAGAAGTGTGCACTGTAAGACAGGCAGTTACAAGGCACTGCCGATATCAAAAGATTTCAGAATTCTTAGTTTGCCCGAACACTGAAATAGAAAGGAGCACCACAGACAATTGATATTATTCTCCTTCTCCCCCTCTCTTTCTCTCGTTACAATAGATGGGCAAAAAGCAGAGGAAACCTGAAGATGGGCCTGAACCAGAAGGTGAAAATGCAGAAAAGAAAATAGAGGGAGAAAGTGAGGAGGAGGAAGAAGAAGAGGTCTACCAAGTCGAGAAGGTTGTCGATAAGAGGATGCACAAAGGAAGAGTAGAATACCTCCTCAAGTGGAAGGGCTATGGAGAGTAAGTGAATTAAATAGGAATTTGTCCCATGAAAAGAATATGGTTAGGACAAAGAACATTTATATGATGTATAAGAAATCCTTATGAAAATTTAAAGTAAACAACGGACATAAAATGGTTTATTTGGGACTGCAAAATTTGCACTGTAATAAACAGCAAATGATCATGATCATTATACACAGCTGAATTGATTTCCCTTTGTATCATCCTTTGAAATTGCAATAAATGAGACTTCATAATGTTAAAACTAAATATATTCAGAGGTTATGGGAGAGAAAATAGTTGTAATGGTTAGGATAAGGGTTAGGGTTAGTGTTAAGGTTATAAGTGGAGGTGAAAAAGTTTTATAGTCTGAAATTTGACCTGGCAGTATCAGGATTCTGGAATGTGCTCAGTGTTTAGATATGGTACTAGCTCGGTCACTGCATTGTGCAATAGCCCTGGTGGTAAATTTATTTTTTATCTTGGCCATATTAGACCCGTGACCTTTGAAAAATACTTCAGGATCTTATGTACATAAAATTTTGAGGCATACTTCATACAGACCTATCTACATGCAAATGATTATTAAAAGGGATGATGAACTGCAGTAATAATCATGATTCTGTTAACACTCAGCTTTTGATTATTGATGTACAGTGCATGTGATCATCATATTCTGACTGTTTTCAAAAGAACTAGAAAAGAATTAGCCATTGGAGGTTTACTGGTTACGTTTAATTAAGTTAATTTGAGGATCTTTTGGGCACTAATTTCTGATTGTTGCTCAACAGAAGTGCCTTCAATTTTAGTCAAAACCACTCTTTTTCTTGGCGTTTCTTTGGTGCCATTTTCTCACAAGTCATTCACTATGCAATATACTGAAACTTTACTCACAAGATCATGTGTTTCCTATTAATG
Organism: Mesocentrotus franciscanus; assembly: GCA_037976565.1. Classification (NCBI taxonomy): domain Eukaryota; kingdom Metazoa; phylum Echinodermata; class Echinoidea; order Camarodonta; family Strongylocentrotidae; genus Mesocentrotus; species Mesocentrotus franciscanus. The sequence continues at coordinate 5,917,188 of CP137666.1, read as the reverse complement.
GATAATTTCAATCTCTATTCGACATGGATGGATTATGGGATATCAGTTATTGCAGATCTATATAAAGACACTGTTGCACCTATGAGTAATTGTAAATTTGTAATATATATGGGGTTGTAAAATATATTTGTTCATTTGAATTTGTTCATATTTCTTTTTTAAGTGCATGAGATTTATTTTAATTTCTAAAATATTTTGCTGTGCAGTAATGAAAATACATGGGAACCCCAGGACAATCTAGAGTGCCCTGATCTGATTGAGGCATATGAAAAGAAGATCAGAGAAAAGGAGGCCCTCAAGAGAAAATCAGCTGTCAATGGTGCTGCTGGAGATGTAGCAGCAAAGAAAAAGAGGAAAGAAGAAGCAGCTGCAACTGAGAAGAGGAAAGACTCATCTGTAAGTTGTTTAGACCAATTATCTTTTCAAATTGAACAGATTTTTGTAAAATAAAATATTATCACATTATGTCAGAAATAAGTTTATCTCTGAGATATTCATTAATAAGCAAATCAGGTTGAGCAAGATATTTAAGATGATAGATGCACCATGAAAATTTTTGTGAAAATACAAACATTCCAGAGCGTATTGTAGGGGTTGTGGTATAACCTTACTGAATGGAAGGGTATTAAGGTAATGACAAGAAACCTTTTTTTGTTGTATTTTGTCCTTTTCAACTTCAACCTCTGTTCATCAACCTGAAATTGGCTATGTTATACCCAAAGTAATTTCAAATATTACAGTTTAAAAGCATTGTCTATATCTTTGTCCTTTAAAAAAAAAAGTTGTATGATATGTAAATGAAATTGAATAATAAATCTTCTATAACTTTGAAATTTGGTTTTCCAATGTACAAAAATTGAGAATGATCCTATCTGTTTGGATTGAAATCAATAAAGCTTGAATTTGAATTTGAATTCTTGGAAGGGGCAAAGGGAGGGAGGGGGTGGGGTTATCATATTTTTCAAAAAGAAGAAAAAATACTTTGTAAAACACTGAGATATTGATTTATATTAAAGGGGATAAGAGGTGAGAAGTCCTTAAATTTGTTTTTTACCCCAAATGTGTAAATCACTATTTTATAAATAGCATGTAAAAATTATATGATAGCAAGCTTATTTCCATCTTTATACTATGCCTTCACATCCATTCCATAGGGTCCTTCCAAAGATGGCAAGCAGACGAAACCAGATGAGAAGAAGTACAGAGGATTTGACAGAGGGCTGGATCCAGAGAGAATCATTGGTGCCACAGAATCCAACAATGAACTCCTATTCCTCATGAAGTGGTAAGATATATTTAAAGTGTACCAATCATGATACACATTTTGCTTTTGATGTAAGGCGTTCCATATCGCTTGTACTACATTTACAATATGAACTGCATACATTTCTTCTACAAAGAGAGTGTAAAAAATATACTCTCATTTAATATAAAACCGACACTTGCGTATGTGCTCGCATATAATAGGGTGCTCATGGAAACCAATTTGGGTTAACTTGGGTTCTGTGCATGAGTTTTTATGTTATCCTTTATTTCCTTCTTTCTCTTTAATTATTAAGCTATAGAATGCCAGATAAAGTTTTTTTTTAATGTTGATTTTTTACATTCTAGCAATACACAAATTATTTTTTCAAGTGATTGGTACACATTACAAAGTATGGATGGGGGCTTGGGATTATTCTACCTGGATTAAATCAATGGTAATCAAAATGTTTGATTGCCAGCTGGGATTGTCTTGATATGGGTTTTTTATATTATGCACTTTTTCCCCCAAGAGATGCTACTACCCTCCTTTTGTGTACCACAAATTAACTTTACAGTTATGAGACTTTATTTTTGTAAACATCTTTATTTTGTAAACACAGCCTCTGTTTGCACAACAGAAACCCTGGATTTATGTTGGAAGATAGCAGAGTACTGGTTGGGAATCTGTTTAGGAAAACAAATATTGCTTGTGTGAGAAATGTTCCCAGTTTTTCAAATCTTCATTATAAGCAGGGTTTTTGCTAGTATAACACCCTTAGTTGCAGTAATAATTAGTTTGTTTTTCAGGGGCGGGGAGGAAATACCGAGACAAATTTTCCCTACCCGGGAAGTGATGAAGGTAATAGAAGTGTCGACATACACGGATGAAACCAAGTTAAAAACATAATCAAAGATTCTCTTCTAATTTGACATCATTTCTTCATTTTTCTGTGAATCCCTCTCCAGGAAAAACAACAATGAAGCTGACCTTGTGCGAGCAAAGGAAGCTAACCACAGGTGCCCACAGATTGTCATCCAGTTTTACGAAGAGCGTTTGACGTGGCACAGTGAAGACGACGAGGAGGACAAAAGATAAAAGCACAGTTTTTGGTCGCTCATGTCTTTTGTAAACATCTTTTGTACGTCCCTATATATTTTCCTCATCTATCGTCAAACTTGCTTAGGCACGTGATGCGGATACAGGGAAACCTCAAAGAAACGAGCTTGGATAGATGCGAACCAACCTATGTGAACCCCAAGCATTGATTGTGCATTCACCTTGGGAGGTGCTTCATTTACACCAAAGATCATACATTTAGAGTTGACATATTTTTTCTCCCTCTTGAACAATTTTTTCTTTTTTGTACATTGATGTTGATGTGTTTGACAGTCCTCTGAAAAGTTTTCATGAATGCAACTGCCTGCTTCTTTAAGCCTTAGCCATACTTGATGTGGTATACCAGCTCAACAAAGTGGAACTGCAAAATAGCATGAATGAGCACCATCCGCTTAGTATTATAACATTTTTATAACAAACGGATATGTACACAAGCAAGTCCAAGGTATAATATCATTTACTACCCCAGAAATTACCAAGAGTTAAGCAAACTAACCAAAAATTATCACAAGTGTCATTTTCCTTGTTATTTTGGTCTGATCAAAGATCTAGTACGGCTATCGACTTGATAAAAATGTCAGGTACAGTAAAAGATTCATGGATGATGGTAACATTATGAGACACAATACCTTGGGCTTGCCCACACACAGACTTTTTTTTGCATGCAGCTACTGTTTTCTTTGTCTTTTAAAAAAATCCCAACTTGCTATTCATTTACACCTAAAATGGTTTTATTTTGCTGTTGCCATTTAGCGCGTCATGTCTATAAACAAAAAAGGACCTTGGTTCTTGCTCATTTGCATATTCACTCTTTCACTCGCCTGTTGGGAGCCAGAAGGGTGTTTACTCAAGTACTTTTACGTCAAGTTGAAATGCTCTTGGCAGACTGTGTTATGTAGGGTAGTAGGTGCCATCGGTTGGCAAATTTTAATGCGGAGACCGATGTAGAGGTTTGTTTGTAATGGGGTTTCCCTGTATTAATTGTAAATATGAAAATGTCTGTTTCTCTCTCTCTCCCCCTCTTTCTCCCCCTCTCTTTCTCCCCCTCTCTTCTCCCCCTCTCTGTCTCTATTTCTTGCTCTCACTATGTCAATACATGGATAACTGGATTGACATGCTATGGAAGGTCTCTTGTGACAAAAATATATCAATACTGGTTATCACTGACATGATCCATATGTTGATCTGCATCAAGTGCATGTAGTACTTATGCAAACATTTTAAGAATGTAAAATCTGTCCAGAAATAGGAAACTCCATTGTTGAGTGTTTTTCATGTTACATGTACAATGGAGATGTTCCCAATTATTTGTGGTGTGTACCTTCTTGTTCTCCTAAATTACACTGATAATGAGAAAGGAACTGCATGTGTAAGCTTCTTTTTCCCAATATCATTCTTTCTATTGTACAGGTTGTCTATATATGTTTGTAATCATATATACCGGTACAAAGTTCTTGTTATTCAATGTATAGATGTGCCATATTTTTTCTACAATCAGCATTGTTTCTTAGTTTCAGTTGAAGCAAGATATGTTTTTTCACTCTTCATGCAGTATGCACCGCTTTAATACTACAAAGGGGCAGAAAGTAGACTGACCTCGATACATTCCGCAGAAACACATGGCTTTTTATGTAGGGTTGTGTGGTCGCTTTGTTGTTGTATTTTGTAAATGCACCGGATTTAGTGTCATGAAGCTTTTAAGTTCAAGTTGCTGTATGTATTATGTTTTATAAGAAAATGCATGTTGTATTTAGTCCGTTCACTCAGTTAATTCCAAACTTTGAAGGTAAGTGTGGCACCTTAAGCTATTTTTCAACATTTTTGTAGACTCGGATCAAAGAGATGATGAAATTCCATCCTTTTTCCAGGAATTACAAAAGAACAGTGATTGCTACATTGGAATTCTCATGATAGCAATCTGGCATAATAATGCTAACTAATGTTCTTTGTATTGCTGTCTCCATCATCTTTCCACGATTTAAAAGAGAAAGTATGGCAACAGTGATAGTTACATTGGAATTGTCACAGCATTCCTGCATAACTTATATTTATTGTATTGCTATCTAATTTCTTTATTAGGCTGTAATCTAAACTTATCATATGTGGTCTCGGCATTGTGATATTTCAACCTGACTAATCAGTGTAACTTCAAATCTTTGAAAAAATTATGTTCATAACCTGTTCTCTGGCAAAACACTACCGAATAACGTAAAGATCATTTGTAATATGTTTGTGTGTACATGTATATATCAGCTGTTGTGTATGACATTTTATACATTTTTTAATTTTTTTGTGTGTGTCGATCAAGGCCCATATTCATATAACCTTACTTGGTTATAATCGACTAATTACACAGCCTATAAGTTCATGGTTTGTTGACAACTCAGCTTAGTAAGGCTTTGTGAATATTGGCCTGGCTATTTCATGCATTTGTGATATTTACTACATTTGTTTTCATGTCCAAAAGTAAATACACTGGTTGACAAAAGATCGTCTCAGACAAGTGAAGTATGTCTCATAACTTCCATGTAGTGCTCATGGTGGTTTCGGCTTTGACCGTGGTGAAAAAGAGTTGACCTGAAATACCCTCAACAAGTGCACTCCTTTTTCTACCAGAGATACCAATGCAACTGATATATTTCCTTGGAGTTAAAAGAGTGCTGGTATCCTTAGTCTTCATGGTCCATATTCCACTAAACACAACGCTTGGCGCTAGGTTTTATTCAAAATCTGGTTTAGCAAAGGGAAGGTAGTCTGAGGTCTAAGTTTTCCTTCGCTTAACATGATCTTAAACCCAAGGTTGGCTTTAAGATGAGTGAATTACATGTAGTAAAATATGAACTTGTGTCTTTGATACTCATTATGTAGGTCATCATTTATAAATTTTGTTCCACCTTGCAAACATACCATCAATTAGTGTATTAATTTTGTATATTGTGTAGGATTAAATGTTGTGTTTTTCCAGACTAAAAGGATTGTGAAAATTGTTGTGCTGAAATTTAAGATTAAGCAAAGTTGCCCTCTTTCATAGATTTTTGAACATTCATCCATATTTGGTTGTCTCATTCTTCATAACATGAATCCCCTGTAATGCACTGTATAAGCTAATATTTCAGTGATGATTTTATTTTTGTGAATTAAATTTGATTGTGACAACATGCACAAAAATGAGCTGGCAGTGCTCATGTGATTTATGATTGTAAGTAGCCTGTGTTAATCATCGCGTAAATATTTGTGTCTCTGTTCTCAGTTAAAATGTCTCAATGCGAAAATAATTATATGGCTTATACAGTATACAAATAATAGTCCTCAGGTGCAAAAGGATAGTAGTTAAGGCTGTACATGTATGCATAATATATCTAGTATTGTTTAAAAATGTATTCTCATCCATTGCACTCAAATACTGATATGTAAACATAAAATCAATCCAGCGAGGAATAGTTTTGATATCTGTTTTGCTGAAGGTTTTTATTCTTGAAAACTGTTTAACCATGTGTAGTTTTAGTAAATGGAATAAAGTGAAAACATAAATAATAACTGCTCTGTATATATTTTTTGTATACCTCTCATATGAAAGTATACTAGTGTATTCAAAATGTCATACATAGTTGGAAAACTCTTTCATGTTGAAGACCCAAAACCACATATTACCAAAATACGAAATGACTTATGAAAGGTGGATATCATTTATAGATTCACTTTCATTTAGGGAAAGTTAGAGAGATAGACATGGGAGGGACGCAGTATTAGGTCTTGAGACATTTCTTTTTGAGCATTCAACAAAATTATTGGCATATTTATTATTCATATTTTCAAAACCTACTGTAATGAAATGCAATATCTGAATATATTATAATTATACATAAATACATGTATGTGAGAAATATACAAACCTTAGAAAAGTTTATATTTTTACTGTAGGGCATACTGATCCACAATTTCAAACTACCAGTATATTTTTAGATTCAAAGTGATTTCCTTTTGTTGATGAGGAGCATTTCAAAGTTTCAATTTTATCCCCACATAATGATTATTACCTTTTAATTCTTTACATAACAGTTGTGAAATGTCCTTTTCAGAATATTCTTTAAAAATACATTTATGTATTTAATGGTCGTGGTTAATGATAGGCTAGAATTTAACACTAACATAAAGGCTAAAAAAAACATTTAGAAATTAATAGAAAATACATTCTTTGATATTATCTTGAATAAAAATATAAAATAGCTAAATGGTGAAGCCGACATAGATATAGCCATTAGTTATATACAGACGATACACTAAATGCATTAACGTTGTTCATGCTTTCACACATTTATGTATTTAATGGTCGTGGTTAATGATAGGCTAGAATTTAACACTAACATAAAGGCTTGTATTTTCACTTTCAGTAAATTTTTTTTTATTGGAAAAAAAACATTAAGAAATTAATGGAAAATACATTCTTTGATATTATCTTGAATAAAAATATAAAATAGCTAAATGGTGAAGCCGACATAGATATGGCCATTAGTTATATACAGACGATACACTAAATGCATTAACGTTGTTCATGCTTTCACACATTAAAAAATGCCTTGATTTGCATAGAAATATTCCTCACGTACAGATCTAGAGGTCTTTGGGGAAGAAAAAAAAGAGTTAACAAAATATAATACATCCTTTCACGGTTAAAGCCCAAGTCCACTCCGATTTTCAAAAATTATAACATGTAAATAAATAAAAGGTTAAAACTGCCAAATATCACGGGCGTACTTCAATCAGGTGATTTTTAAGAGCGATTTTTGTTTCGGGTATTTCGAGCAAAACATTTATGTTGCTGTACGGATGTGACGTATGCTACTCACAACGAAAGTGCCAGCGGTATACATTCTGACAATAGGCTATTTTTGTAATGTAATCAAATTTAATGCATACGTTTAAGTGCCTCTATACAAACTATTTCATTCACCTGATAAGAATAATAGTGTTTCATTATTCTTATCAGGTGAATGAAATAGTTTGTATCGAGGCACTTCACAAAGACGTATGCATTAAATTTGGTTACATTACGAATCTGTGTTATGAGGACCCTACGTCACAACCGACTCGCTCATTAACTTGTTTTTTGCTCATTAAAAAAAATTATTAAAAATAAATCTGAGCACCATTTTCCAAAACCAAGTTATATTTGGGCTTTTTAGATTTTTGTCTATCTAATCAGCTCAACTTTTCAGTGGAGTGGGCCGTCATATTAATTTGCGAGTAAACATTGCGTCGTCAATGTTTTCAGATGCACATGTATTGTTGCGTCACTGCCTGCGCTTTGCCCTCACATCACAATGATATGGGCGCCATTTAAAATTATGAGTTAACAACAGCACATGCGCTCTTGTAACCGTGAAAGGATGTATTGTCAAGACCCCCTTTCAAAAATGTGGTAATCCACTTAAAACAACTGCTGTGGCGAAACTGTTAAATTGAATGGCAAGAGGTGATATGTTGAGGAGTATAAAATGGCTGCTCTCACCAATGGTCCACTATACAAACTAACTGATCTGAGTGATATAATAATATGAAGTGCACCATGCTTTTTGTGGTTCTCTGCATCATGTCTGCAGAAGTTTTGAGACATCACTGTATAAGAATATTGGAATGTAGGATAAAATAAGAAAGAACATTTATGAATGTATTACATTTTTTATTTACTTTCCTCTTTTTAATTGGATATTTGTCAAACTTTCACTAATTTGTTTCCCTCATTTTCCTGCTTTTATTAAAACCAACGTAATATCAGGATGGACTTCCCCTTTAAATAGTTATATTAAAGACTAACGGTCATCAAAGATTAAAGTCACAATTTGTAGCTGAAATATTCAAAATCACCTGAATGATATTCAATGGGAGGAGTTCCATTATTTGTACATGTATAACCTGAAATCTTGACTACTGCAAGAACGTTTTTGAAGTGGCAAAATACAAAATGAGAGATCTCAATTTCATTTTTTTTTAAAGATGGAGTTATAAGTTAAGAACAATGATGAAAAAATACCATTAAGTAAATCCAAGTTTGAACAAGTACAGACAGCTCTACATGTGTTCTCATATCAGAGGCTTACCACTGCGCATTTCCAATTAGCCTGAATCTGTACTGACACACTAAACAATTACTTGATGTACATAAACATAATGTCTAATGAGTTGAAAAAAATACAGTTTGAAATACAACTATGATAATTTTTATACAATTTGAACTTCATTAATTGATTAAATACAAAATATAATATAAAGATATCCATTTTGTACATTTCTATGTACATACATGTGTATGTGAAGTTAACAGTATACAATACACTGTGGTCTAGCTCTGAGTTGTCATATTAGTTTTATACTGGACTAATAATTAAACAAAGAACCTACACAAACATGTAGTTTGCCAGTACAAACCCTTGTCAGCTAGGGTGTGTGTATAAACAGAGTATGTGAACTAAGAGACTATACAGACTGCAGTTTACTGCACTCCATAGGAGCTGTCCTATAGCTGCCCCTGACACATAAAGAGACTGAGAGATGTAGGCTCAGCTCAAGACTTCATGTTTAAGTATCAAATTAGAGTCTGTGCCTGCAGACTACTAACAACCAGTGTTTCTACTAGTAGATCTATGGAAGACATTGTGATCACACTGTTCCAAGCATCGGAGACTTCAGGACCCTGTTCATCAAACTTGATATCAATAACAAGTTACAATAACTAAGCTACTGATATCGTGGCATTTGATTGGATGAGAGCAAATTTGTCGTAGAAATTTAGCATTTGTAATTGAGAACAAATTTTATGAACAGGGCCCAGAAAGAGAAGTGCCAAAAAGGGCAAATTTTGATTGACATGGATATCAAATGTGTCAGTGCGTCATTTTGGCAAGTAGTTGTGTTGATATTCACAAAATCCTCCTGTTTTTTATAAAAAACTTACCATCCAAATTTGTACAAATGATTGTTCTGAATGTCACAGAAAAAGGGTGCTTTGTGGTACACTCAGTCTATATTTTGGGGACTCTGTAATATTCTTAAGTGAACTTTGAAGGTACTTTGGTGAAAAGATCCACAATAAAAATACCCCCACATCGGAAGGATTTTAGACATAAAATTTGTGATATTACAATAGTAGGGTGCTCTGTTGAAGCAGCTCCTTGAGCCTCCCACAAGTCACCTTGAAACACACCAACAAAAAAAGGGTTCCTTGAAAATGAGACTCATTCTTAAAAATGCTAAAAACAGGTTATTTTACAGCTGATATTTTACTTGTTTTCCTGTTGAATTGGAGCTTAAAGGCAGATAATGGCTTGAAATTCTACCCATTTGGTGCAAAATAGAGGTCATATTTAAATCCTAGAATAGTCAGGTGTTACACCTATTATACAGAATGGACTCACATAGCGTACCCTAGACAAGTCAAATCATCCCTTTGGAATGCTGTAAAACCATTTCATTCAATTTGCACCACAGCACAAATTCCACCAAAACACCTGCAAATATGGCATTTCCTGATAAATCATACAAAGCAAAATTTTACTAGTTTGTCTCTGAATAAATTTCTATTTCCAGAATGGAAGATCACCTCCAAGATACATATCAGAATAATGACTTATTGAGGCTATGATGTATAATATAAGAAAATTTAAAATTCCTATCATAATATGTTACCTATAAATAATAATAAATGTAAACATCAACAGTTTTTGTAATAAAATGCATTTTCTAATGTAGCATATTTTAGCATTTTTATTTGAAATTATTTGGTTAAGAAATTGATATATATATATACAAGGTTTCCTTCCTGTTCTGCTTTGCCAAGCATTAGTCACTGGAAACAGCCCAATTCTGACTTGGATCATAAACTATATGCCACCATGAGATATGCTTTTGGCACCAAACCAATTTTGCTATTCTTCTCACCAACCCACCAGTTAAAGGAGTCAAATTCTTTACTAATAATATGGACTAAGTCTCCTCTCTGGAACTCTAATTCATTATCCTCATTAGGAAAACAGTCCCACATACCCATATAAATGTTGTCATAATCTTCTTCCCATGGCTCTGGTTTGGGAGGCAAGGTTGGGGTAGGAAGCAAGGTTGGGGGAGGTGGCAAGCTCTCTGTCTTCACAGGAATCTTCTCTTCACTCGTTCTCCGTGGGGGTGCTGGCTTCTCATCCGACACCCTTCGCGGGAGGTCTGGTTTGGGACGCGGAGATGTAGGAATAGCTGGAAGCTGTATGGTGGGTTGGAACGGGGTGTGTGGTACTTCAGGAAGTGCACCGTGTCGAGCTGGTGGCGGTCTGGGTGCCGCTTCTGGCTCTTTGATACCGCTAGATACATCCTCATAAACTTCATCGGTGTCAATGATCTCTAGCCCAGTGTCATCATAGAGCTCACCCTGGTCACCTGGTGGTGGAGCTTCAGGGGTCTTCTGCATCTTTGTCTTTTGATAAGTGTCTACATCATCGTACGTCTCATCAAAATCTTCGGGTATCGGGATGGTGGTTTGTCGGTGGTAGGTGTATGTGCCACAGCGTCTGGAATGGACTTTGTTGATGATTCTGTTGTACAGAAGGAAAACATGATACAAATGAAAGATGGCTCAAAAGAAAAGAGAAGGGACAAGAAAGTAAAATGATGTCAAGATTGTTTAAAATGAATGACATGTATTTCTTATGCTAGGTAGAGTCTCTTGCATTTCAATAAAAAATCATGCAGATTGAAATTTGAAATTTTCAAGGATTTATCAATATTTTAAACTATACATCTGAATATCTCAGAGGAATCTACAGTCAACTGCGAGCATTAAACAAAAATAATCAAAATGAATTTAAACTCTAGCTTCTCAAGGCAGTGGATATTTGTGAAATATTGATTTTATAGAGGATTCCCTCAAAGGCTATATAATCATCTGCTAATACTATGTAGCAATCTTTCATTGGTTGATTAATGCTTTATTCAGCCATTAGAAAATCTCTATGGCCAATATTCATAAAAGCATACTAACATTAGTTTAGGTGAAGGGGGGGGGGGCAGATTTAGATCACTATTTATGAAGGAGGCAATTTTTTGACAAACAAGCAAACTGCAACATAGAAAATCAAATTTTCGGTGTGAGATTCACTGGCTACAAAATTTGTACACACAATAATTGTTACTTCCACCAAGTCTGGTGTATGCAAACTATGACGCAATACAATTCAATTCAATTCAATTTATTTTCCATCTTTAAAAAAAAGAACAAATATAACATAATATTGACACATTGTATTAAAATAACAATACACATGGTATTGCTGAGAGTATTATCTTTAAGAATTCACTCTTCATATTTTGTTCATGGATCTACCTACCTACTGCAGGAATAACAGTGCTGGCTAAAGCTATTGCATCAATCCAGGCTGTCATTTCATCTGAACTAGATGCTATGAACTGAACACACCAACAAGTAGAAAGACATTAATATATCAATACAGAGGAATCTTATTATGAAGAACACTGTTAAAAACTCTTGTTATAATGAGGTAAGTTTGAAAGTCTTATCTCTTTGTATTCTATTTTTTAGCCCTTGATATAACAGGGATTCAGAGTAACAAGGTTGTTTTCATGGTCCCAAGGAGTTTGTTATAAGAAGGTTCCTCTTTACTTTATAACATCATCAGGATTAAAACCCAAGACTACCTAGGGAAACCCCAGAATTTTCTTCTTTATTTCTAAATGCCTTTTTTAAAGAAACCTGTTTCATAAGGGAAAATCCCAAAATGGAAAAACTTGCCAAACATTCATGACAGGAAGTACTTCCTGGTGACATAAAAATAACTTTAGCAAACTACATGTTTCTGTACATAGATAGATGTATAGTAGGCCTACTGATAGAAGGGGAAAAAACAGTGTCTCTACTACAAATTATTTTTCATTTGATTTCATAATAGAATAGTTAGCCTTATTCACACACAACCATGTAAACCACCTCAAAACCTCCACACCAAAATGAAATCATTTTCCTTGTTTCAATTTGAATGGCAGATGAAGATAAAAGTACAGCTGAAAACAACAGAGGCCCTAAGAATACTCTGTTATAAAAGACAGAAAGAAGAAGCACACTGAGCTTTGGTTATTTTATTTTACCGCAGCAGTTTTTTGAGGGGGCGTATTGCATCATGTGTTATCAAACAAGGCTAAAAACATGGTTACTTTATTTTATATCCAGTACAATAATTTCATAATTGGTGAGCCTTTCACACAACTTACTTGATAAGATCTTTTTGCTGGACAGACAACCTCAAATATGAAGTCCCTCTTTTTGTGTTTCTTATCAAAGTCTGAGTTAGGCCTTGCCTCGTAGCCATTCAATACAATCACATTCTTCTGCTGTTTGTCATTGGGACTCTTGAAATAGTAGAAGACATTTTCTTTGATGACACAATAGCGTCGCTGCCACAGGGAAATTCCTATTTGCCCCTCTAGATGATACATTTATAGGGCAAAACAAAATCATCCAACCAATTAAATGTTTTGATTACAATTAAGAAATTCTGTACATGCAATGCGCTTTTGGCCCAAACTGTTAACATCAAACACAAGTTCAAAAATCATTAACAACTTTACTTTTCACCAATTAGAATCATCAAGTAAGAACTTGTGTGGATTCTTGAACTTTGTGTTAAATTGGAACTTTTTTTTTTATAAGAGGCCCCAAGAAGAAGAATGCATAAGATGGCTCTCAACATGTGCACATGAACAAGGTTATTTTTAGCCTGAATACTAATTATAGAGAACAGGCACTAGGAGGATCCAACATGTCCATGAATGAGATTATACTTTATCTCTTTGTCTTTTTTTATTTTAATGGCTACAAGCCAAGCTTTACCTTAAAGGCAACCAATTACCAAATATTACCATATTTTGCTCTTTTTGTTTGGGGTTCTAAGTCAGTAGACTTTACCAGTATGCAAAATTTTAGCTTAAAAATTTATTTCTTGAAAATAATATCAATTGCATTGCCAAAAGGTGTGATGCAAACAATAATATAAAAAAAGTTTGAAATACCTTTCCTCCTTTTCTCTAGGAAGCCTTCCTTCAGGGGTTTGTTAAGGTCTGTAACAGCTATTGGACCAACCTTCATGTCACCTGCAATAAACCAGATCAAATAAGATCAATCATTAAGAACATTCACATGTATACACAATTAAACTAATCTACATGCATGTTATCCACTTTTGAAGTATTCCATTAAAAAGTGCGGTTTTGTAATACGTGATAGTAATATGCTGCAAATAAGTAGGCCTTCACTTGACATGCTTTTGACTAGCCAATTGGAGCCTTAAAGGCTCGTTAAGATATGGCGCGGCAAAACCGCACCGCTTTTTTTATGATGACTTAAAGCATGTTACGCTTAAAGGTAAAGACCAGTTTTGGAAACGCCCCCCTCTCAAAAAATGAAATCGAAGCTCTCATTACCAATCATGTGAAAGAATATATGTTTTGACTAATACGAGACGATACAAATTTTGCCGGGAAACCGCCTTCTAATAGATATATTTGGTAAATTATATCTATTGGGACCAAAGAGATATCGCGCACGTGTCAGGTAGTCCCATATACATCTTTCTGTGTACAGTGCTTGTAACTTTACCAAGACTGGGCCAAATTTCTTATCATTTTGATGATTCCAAAACCTTGCAGTACACACCGATACTTTTATGCTAGATGATCAACCATTTCTGATCGATTCCACAACGTTTCTTTCACAATGCAATCGCTTGACCAGAACTGGTCTTTATCTTTAACATTTCTGAATCTTTTAACACAGAGCTCAGTGAATATGTGCAAGTTGTTTGTTGCACGCATTTGTCATTCATTTCACACATTAAAAACCCATGGTGGGTTTATTGTGGCAGCTAGTTTACCACGCCATATCTGAACAAGCCTTAACTATTGATACCACTTGGAAAGCCGGGAATTTTTGTAAATTAATGTGAGGGCATGCATGCATCTTACTGTATGGATCTCCATTTTCATCCTTCTCTGATGCTTGAGGTAGTTCTGGTTCCTCCTGCGTATCATGGTTTGAGCCTTGTGACATGATGTTCTTATTGGGAGAGTCTGGGATGGAGGTATCTTCATACAGCTCATCGGCTTCCTCGACTGGTGGTGCATTGTGAGATTGCTCTATCTCGACATCAGCATATTCCTCTGTAAACAAAAAATGCATGTGATAAGGAGATAAGAATGATAGATAATGATAAGTACAGTTTAGGAATTTGCAAGGAAAGAGTGTTGAAAAGATTTAGAGACAAAGGTAATTACTTCTGGTTATATATGATTGGATTGTAAAAGGAAAAAAAAAACTGTTGATAAGTGCAAAAGTGGACTATGTACAAATAACTATGTATTCTGGGGTTTCGGAATCGTCAAAACGACAAGATATCTTGCTGAAAATCACATGCATTCATGTGATATGCATGGTACACACAAATGTAAAGTTTTGTGGAATAACACAAAGTGGCACAAAAATTAGTCTAGAGTTTTAGTCTTTAAAACTATTTCTGGTCATACTGGTATTTCAAAGCAAATCATTTTTCATGTGACATTGACATTTCTTTCACATTTCACCTTGACTACATCTCAACCCTCTCGTTAAAATCATATTGAATTTGAGACTTCACCACAAATCTTTCTAAATAAAAATTGAGTGAATACTTCTAAAGGAAAATCCAAATTTAATAGACAACAACTCTAAAGAGAAGAAGA
Source organism: Mesocentrotus franciscanus (assembly GCA_037976565.1). Lineage (NCBI taxonomy): Eukaryota > Metazoa > Echinodermata > Echinoidea > Camarodonta > Strongylocentrotidae > Mesocentrotus > Mesocentrotus franciscanus. The sequence continues at coordinate 5,902,058 of CP137666.1, read as the reverse complement.
AAATTCAGAAAAGAAGACAAAAAGAAGACAAAAAATAAGAAAGCTTTAAGTTTTTTAAAGTTTTAAACTCTATGTATATGGGCACTAAAAATTATCTGAATTGGTAATGTCACTGTGATGTACTGCACAAAAAAACTAAAATTTTGATTTTTCAAAATGTATGACTCAGGAGGGTCTTTCCTTTTTAGAGGACCTATAATAATCCATGATATATTTTCTGTAGTGCCCCAAGGGAGGAGGCATTTAGGAGAATTTAAAAAAATATATTTTATTAATGTGTGTACCCGACAAACCTGAGAGTTGTCTATGACTATGTCACAATCCACTAACAAACTTGAAAATTTGAAATTTATGTAGATTTCAAACATTCATTGCCATACTGTTTTTCCCTTATTTTTCTGCTTTCATACAAATAAACTGATTACAAAAGTTGTGTTTCCCTTTAAGTAATGATTCAAAATCACCAGTTTATGTTGATAAATTCACATGTATGTTTGGCTCTTTCTGAAAAAAGATCAATTTAAAAAACATTGAATAATTAATGAAGAAGTCCACTAATGAATGCTTAATTGCTACTGAAGATTTGTATCATGTTTCTAGTATCTGAAATTTCCCCTAACTTTCATCATGGCTTGTGATCACATGCCACTCACCTTCATTATCAGAATGCAGCATATGAAAGTGATTTTACAGTGAAAGGAAGAGAAAGGAAGAGAAAGCAGTAAGTTGGCAGGGCACACGCAGACAATCAGAAACTTACCCTGTTCCATTGGCAGGATCTTGTCCACTTTACCAATGACAGAGGTGATCTGTTGGGATAAGTCATCTCTTCTGGATCCAACATCTTTCTTTAGTTTCTCCTTCTTCAAAGTGATTGACAAAAAGTCATGCACCTCTGTAACAAAGAGGGGAACAGGATCGAAACAGAGAATCTCAATATATATAATTCATACAATTCAGGTCAGTGAAATACAAGATATCAATTAAGCTATGTGTACGAATGGTTTTTTCCAAGTTCTTCTAGCAAGACATTTTAAAGATCATTAACAGTTTTTAAACTGAAAAAAAAACCTACTTCAAAATTTAAATCTGATACTATCAGAGCGAATCATTCATCATACCAGTTAAATGTTTCAAAATCATATTCATGTGTGATGCTTATGTCTATATACGAAAGCAAAAAACAAAACAAAACAAAGAAAAAAAATTAAGAACGACAGTTTTTTCTTGGTTCAGCTTTGTTTTGTTGTGCGTGTGCTTTTTTTTGTGTTGCTTTTTCTTTGCTTATAGGGGGTGGGGTAGTTTAAAAATGCACATTCATTTTAAAGTATTTAAAGAGGGATCTCAGAAAAGAAATTCTCCGATGTTGCTTTGAACTGAAATTAAAAGTAGCAGAGAGCATGACTATTTTCCAAACATATTGACTTCATAACTACATCTTGTATATTTTGTAAAGTAGTAGAGAATATTAATTGAAATGACACTTGGATTCAAATGGTATTAAGTTACTTTTTAAAAGGCAGATGACTAAAAGAAATATCCATCAGTTGGATTAAAAACCTCATAAATTCATTTCTCCAATAAATGTATTCCCAATACCTACTTGTACCTCTAGTAGAAAATTAGAAACATCATTATCCGTATTACAATGTACAGATAGTACATGTAGGGTATTATTGATCAAAAGAGGAGATTTTTTTGCTCACATAGAAATTGTAGAGTTGCCAATTTGTTTTGACTAGTAAAGGCCATAATCAAAGTAACCTTACTGATTCCTCAAGTTTTAACTCTACTGCTTCTCTCACTTTTCGACTTTGATTCAAACCAACTTAAATCAGGGTTGATTTTTCTTCAAATACATAACATTTCTTAAACTATCTCAACAAAAGCAGTATTGCAAGATAAATGTATTTATTCTTGTGTATGTCAAGCAAATATCAGATGACAACATTTTCTTTTTCAGGTATAAAGAATTCTATAAATTGATACGTTCACATTTCAGAAATTAAGATGGTATTTGATTACATAACCGTATCAGAATACGACCTCAATCCATGACAGATGAATACTACACAGTCTACTGGTACACTAATTGTAGACTTCCTTTCTACACTATGACTCAATATTTTCTGTATTAAAAAAATCACTGATCTCCCACAGTAAAAGGTAGCACGCTCGATCTGCAATTATAAAAGTCAGAGGTCTAAAAGAATCATCATTTAGACTAGTCATCTTGGACATAATATTTCTTATTAAATTGCATTAATACATCCCACCCCTACTTCCAGTCTGCAGATGATTCAAGACACTATTTTTTACTCTTAAACAAACTTGCTCATTGAAATGATCCAGCCTAGCCTAGTTCTATCACTTTTATTATTGAAAGCAACAGACTAGGTGGGCTGGAAGTAGGGGACTTTTCATTCATTCAAAATGAAAGCACAGTATATAAAATGTAATTAAGTTTATTATTGGTAATTTTTAAAAATGTCTCATAGAAGAGGATAATCACAAAAAGTTGATAAAATATGGGTTTTTAAGAATGTTCTAGTTATACAGTGAAACCTGTATATATGGACCACTCAAGGGAGACAAGAAAAGTAGCCTTTATAGGCAAGGGTTGTTATGCACAGGTCACTTTAGTATGTGTCAGTGACAAACATTATTCAAGTGAACAAAAATGCAGTCTTTATACTTTAAAGACAGGTGGTCTTTCTATACAGGTTGCTGCCGAAGCAGTTTCACTAGATACGATAAAGAGGCTATGATGTCATTGACTAAATGGTATTGGAGCCAGAAGGCATGAATGCATACATGTATGCCCTTCTGGCTAATAACAGTAACTACAGCCAAGATATATTATTCTTGAACTATACTGAGCCACATTTAAAAAGCAATCCAATGCTTGCAATTAGTGTACTTGCATGGAAGCAGAGATATAAGAGAAAGAATGTGAAAGTTTGATTCAGTAAGACCAATAATAACATGAAATCACTATAGACAGGCATATCTCATAATGGCAATTTTGTTTGTAGATTGTGAAATAGTGATGGACAACTCTCCCGTTTGTTGTGTACCCAAATATAATTAGTTTCTGTTATTCTCCCAAGGGCCTTCTCCCTTGAGACACTACTCAAATATCTACGGATAGTATATTATCATACAGGGGCAGCGATTTCTGTTCATGACCGGGGGGACAAAATGGGAGGGACGAGGGAGCAGTGGCGTAATGAGCAAAAACGTTTGGGGGGGGGGCAGAAAAAAATCTGCATCACCACCACTCTTACATGTTACATGCAGGCCCCGCGGAACGTGGGGAGGGGCTAAAGTATTTACAAGCAGGTAGAGCAAAGCGAGCGAAACCAAGTGGAGCATAAATTAGGGTGGGGTCCAGGGGCAGAGCCCCATGAAGCTCAGGGGTTTTAGGCATTTAATTAAGGTCAGATGAGCATCCAGGGGGCAGAGCCCGGAAGCTCAGGGGTTTTAGGCATTTAATTATGGTCAGATGAGCATATTTTGATACCTTATTTGTGACACTTGCATGCAGGTCACTAATTGGAGTGGGGTCCAGGGGGCGAATCCCCCTGAAGCTCAGGGGTTTTAGACATTAAATTACGATCAAATGAGCATCCAGGGGACGCCTTAGGGCCTTTGGAAGGGTCCAGGGGGCAGAGCCCCCGGAAGCTCAGGGGTTTTAGGCATTTAATAACGGTCAGATGAGCAACTAGGGGCCCGCCTTAGGGCCCTTGGGTCCAGGGGCAGAGCCCCTGAAGCTCAGGAAAAATCATGCCATTTCAGAAACATTTGTAAATCACTGGTATCGAATTAGAAATAAACCATGTATGAATTTTATTTTGGAGGGGGCAACTGCCCCCAAGCCCCATCAGTACGCCAGTGCGAGGAAGCATAGTGAACGAGAGGGGTGAAGGTGACAGAAGTGACTACCCCCTCACAGGTTTTTGAAGTTTTGTTGTATTAAAAAATGACATTCCTTAGCAACACTATAGTTTAAAAACAAGCAATATACTTTTTTCACACTTCACTTTTCTACAATATTTACTTGTATATCTTGTAGTTACAGAGTGAGAAAATGTTTGCATTATATTTGTCTAAACGCTGCACTCTTGGGCCCTCCAGAGCCTAAAAGTGTGTTGCAGTCTTTAGTCAGTATTTGCTATACATTTTCTGTGTGCACTTTATCAAATTTTTCGGGGGGTGGGGCAATCCCCTGTTATCATAGGTCCTCTAAAAAGAAAAGACCCCCTGAGTCATACATTTTTAAAAAAAAGAAGACCATTTTAGTCATTTTCCATGTTGGAAAAAATTGAAAAGTTGTCCGGCACTACATCACAGTGGCATTACTGATCAAGCCAATTTGAAGTTCCCATACGTATAGTGATTACAACTTTTACAAATTCATAACTTTCTTTTTTGGGGTCTGAGTTCGTTTAACTTTCGCCAGTGTGCTTCTCTGATTTTTCTGCTTTCTTTTAGAGTCATGTGCTATTAAGGTTTGATTTCCCTTTGAGTATTCATCTGACCTGGCTGGCAAAAATAAATCCATAATTTGCAAACCTGTAGGCCTGTAGATACAATATATTACACATTTTGTAATAACAAAGTTTGTATGAGCTAGTATGAGAGTGAATACATTCCTACCTGAAATATTTGACACCAAGACATTTACAAGGTTACCAGGAAGAAAGTTAAGGAAGTCTGACACAATTTCAAAACAGCTTTGAATTTCCTGATGGAAGCAAAGTCTTCATATATATACATGCAGTTCCTACTCATGAAATTAGGTGACTACATACTTGTAGGCCAGATCAAGGATCAAGGAGAAGATTTTTAAAGTTTGTTGTTGTTCATGTTTTTTGTTATTCTACTATAGCAAAGGAAAATAATATACTTCGTTTTTTTTGTTGCTTTCCCTGCAGTGAAGAGGTAAACATAAATGGTATCCTTGGAAATCATTATAATGAAAGTAAAGAAAATGAAAATTTAATCAAATCTATGTAACAACTGCTCTAAAATTGTTAATTTTGTTTTAATTTTTTTCTCCAGTTTGATGTAACTCTTTTCAAATATTTATAAAATTGATTTCATATTTTCATTTTTTAAATTAAACATAGCCCCAGCCAACTAGCTAGGCACCTACAGGGTTAGAAAATACAAATATAACTCAGCAGAAGTACTTGTTTTTATGAAGCAATATCTATATAGTATTCAATTCAATGCAATTCAATTCATTTATTCACTCAATATATAAAAACAGATACATAAAATTGCATATGAACGCATATGACAAATACAAAAAGATGGACATAGTAAAATCAGGAGTTGAAAGCAAATGTAACATAAATTGAGTGGGGATCAGATTAAAGAATAAAGATCTATTTAAAGATCTAGTGTATTCGACCCCATTGTGATTGCATTGAATATTGTTGCATGTACAACACAATAGACAGACGGACAGAGAGGGAGAGAAAAGGGAGAGGAAAGAAAATTGAGCGACATAAAGGCAAGATGTGAAAAAAGTTAATACATACATGTAGAATGATATTAGACCCAAGCATGTTATATAAGAGATCCAAGTAATAGACCACTTTCCCAATTAATGCATCCAAATTTATACATGTTTGCCCAGCGACAAACCATCACATCCACCTGCTACAACGAATGGTACACCGATAGTCAGAATGCAAAATGCACACATTGCCCCCTGCTAGGTCGGACAAACATTATGGCTTGCCCGACCCAACAACACGCAATGCATGCAATATGTGCACTCCGACCACCGAAGCACCATCCACTGCAACAGGTGAATGCAATAGCCTGTCACTAGGCACTTGACAAAGATGTATGCATTAAACTCGAATACACCACGAAAATGACCCATTGAATAAAACCCATACAAACCATACTAGTAGGAACTACAATACAGTTAGAATTTTTGTTATTGGTTAAATTTTGGCTAAACTTTAGAATACCCCACCAATAGGGTTTATGTACATAAACATCGAAGACATAGGGTTAGGACTAGGGTTAGGACTAGGGTTAGGGTTAGGGTTAGGGTTAGAGTTAGGGTTAGGGTTAGAGTTAGGGTTAGGATTAGGTGTTAAACTTAAGTCTTCAGATTTAGCTTCATTGATGAAGCATTGGGTAACCTACAAACGTTTGGTCAATTTTTGTTGTGGGGTATTCTAAAGTTGCTCCCTTGTTTTTGTTTTGTTTTGTATTTGTTTTTGTTTTTGTTGATGGTTTTTGTTTTTGTTTTGTTATGTTTTGTTATGTTTTTCAAGTATTTTTTTGGGGAGGGGATGGAGGGCACTAAAAAAAAAAAAAAGTTCTACTAAAAATAACGGTCATCATATTTTCAGTGTGCCTTTATAAATTAGAGGTTTAAATTAGCCACCCAGGGGCACATGCCTATATCCACCCCGAATCTGCTACTGAACCTGGATGCTAACAATAAATTTTATAGTTAGATTAACCGTAAAGTAAAGGTTTAGGTAAAGGAAATCATACGTGTCAATGTGACTCATGCTACATACAACAAAGAACACTCATGGACAAAGTCATACATTCTTCTTCTTCTTCTTCTTCTTCTTCTTCTTCTGATTAAGTCTGCCTCCTTCAATTGATTGAAGATTCTTGCAAACTATGTGCGTTTGTGTGTGAACCGCAATTTACGTCCATTCGAGTGCTATTTACATTATAATACAGTTTATTTACAAAAATTTACAAGCTTATGTATATAACTCTTACAATTGAACACAACTAGCCTAAACTTAAAGTCCAAGTCCCCTCTAAAAATAACTTACTTTCAATAGAAGCAGAAAAATCAGACAAACCAATCAAAAAAATTTTGAGCAAAATTGGATACCGGTAACTAATAAGAAATTTATGAATTTTTAATGACATGAAAAACTTTGAAAATCACTACACAAATTGGCAACTCACTCATGAGTCTGTGACGTCATGTCCTCACTATCCACTAATTATTTTCTTTATATTGATAATATAAATTTCCTATTTTCCCCCTAAGAATCTTATTTCTTCACACCAGCATCCAAGTTAGATTGATAGTAATATGATTTTGTGTAGATGCACTAATATAGAGTAATTTTTTCCAGTTAAATCATGAAAAATTTGAATTTTGATAAACTATTTATATAAAAATCAATAATTATGAATATACAATATTCAGAAAATAGTATCAATTCTTCCAAATTCATAAAAGATTTTGGGAATGTCATGCACGCAATATGATACAAATCATATAACCTGGGCAAAGGCATGGGGAAATCAAGTTTTGGGGATAATAAGGAAATTAATGGGATTAAACTATATTATAAAGCAATTGATAAGTAGTGAGGACATGACGTCGTCACAATCTGATAACCAAATTGACAATTTGTGTAGTGATTTCCATTGCTCTATAGTTATAATATACATACTTTTTCAAAAATTCATAACTTTCTTATTAGTTATCAGATTTTGCTCAAACTTTTTTGATTGGTTTGTCTGATTTTTCTGCTTCTATTGAAAGTAATTTATTTTTGGAGTGGACTTGCCCTTTAAGTCTACTTTCATGACATTGACATAACAAAATACATGTATTGAAGTAGACTTAAAGGGCAAGTCAGACAGTTACACACCATAAATATGGAAGCTAAATTAAGCCAATATTCTACCAAAGGGTATTAAACACACGTTAACTAGTGAATTACTACATGAATAGGGCGCTGTTATAATCATATAGTCTCGACTACAAATTTCACAACTTCAAAAACTTAGTTCATTCACTCAGCTTCAGACACACATTCAGAATCACAACACACAACACGGAAGTAACCGTGCGAGAATTATAACACGCAGCATTTAATCACAAATGTATCAAAAAATTACCTTTAAGAAGGTGCTTAATTTCTTCTAGGAGGAAATCACGAGTATCTGCCATAGTTGATTAACAATTTTAAGCAATGTGTACATTCATTATTCTTCAGGGGTTCCCCTGTTCCACCAACTCGATTAGCAGGACGTCAAGTCAGATTTCAGTCTGCAACTGGCGTCGTGTGTGCTGGGTACTCACTCCACTAGCAACTATTGAGATCGCGGAGCGCAGGTTGAAACGAGAAGCCAGCTGGCTGTACACAATACACAAGCTTAGTGTAGCGCAGAGTGCAGTACAGAAAGGAAAGGGACAGTCCCTAACATTTTGAGAGGAATTCCGAAAACTAAGTCGAGGAGGGGAGGCAGTGGCGGATCCAGGGGGGGGGGGCCTCCCCTAGCAAAAAACCAGGTAAAACACCCTTTTTTTGAAGAAAAAAAGAAGATGGGCCCCTCCTGGCACCCAAGGGGTGTCGTAGGGAAAAAAAATTTCGGGTACCCCCCAAAAAATTTGTGGTCACTACCCCCGGCGCCCCAGGGGGCGGTGGCGGTGGAAAAAAAATATAACCCTTCCCATAGGGAAATTTTTTTTCGGGTACCCCCCAAAAAATTTGTGCTCACTACCCCTGGCGCCCCAGGGGGCGGTGGCGGATAATTTTTTCGGGTGCCCCCAAAAAAATTGTGCTCACTACCCCCCACTGAGCGCAAAATCGGCCGGCACGATTTTCAAATTTTCGCACGAAGTGGGCCCCTTTTTAGGCCCCCTCCCTTGCCGCCGGCTGGATCCGCCCCTGAGGGGAGGCATCCCTGATCCGAGAGAGGAGGGCATAATATATGTGGACCGTCGTCTCTAATTGCCCCGTTGCCCGAATATCAACTTTCCAGTGTTCTCATCAAACCATGGACCTCAAACTACTGGCTCACTATAACTTATAAATTAATCGCCAAGAGGTTTCTCTCACTAGCTCGAGGCTCAGTCCAAAGTGGGGGAGGGGCACCAAGAAAAAAGGGCACTTTCTGGAAAAAAAGGGCACCTACAACGGGAAATCTCAAAGCGAAAATATACCATTTTTTTAGACGTTGGTATATACCCCTACATTATGATTTCAATATTTGTTTCACTTTATACACCATACAAGATATTGCTTAAGCATCATGCTTTGCAGTTGGGTGTGATGGTCTGACAATTTATTTGCGAGCGAGCGAAGCGAGCGAGGAAAAATTAAGATTTGTGAGGTCGCAGTGCGAAAAATTACATCTTATAAAGAGGAAAAAACCCAATCCTGATGGGATTATAAGCACATTCTCATAACAGAAGAATGAAAAGGCCTTTGATAAGTAACATGCGTATATCATTTATAGATGCGTGCGAGCGTAGCGAGCGAGTTCTGGGGAAATTGCTCTTAGGGGCGCGTTTAATGATGAGAGGAAAAGGGGACACTTATCAAAAAAGAAAAGGAGCATGTGTCAAAGTACAAAGAGTATTAATATTATCAGAGGTGAAAATGGGGCACTTCTTACACCCTCAAAAAGGGGCACTCACCAGTGATGAAAAAGTCAGTCATGAGAATAGGGAATGGGCATTTGCCGACGGAATAGGGGCCCCATCAGACCTTGATAGGGGCATTTATAAGAGGTGAAAAGGGGCATTTATAAAAGGGAAAGGTCCGTTATTAGAAACGAAAAGGGGCACGTATCATTGGTAAAAGGAAATTATCAGAGGTGAAAAGAGGCACTTATCGCACCTGAAAAGGGGCAATGACCAGATATAAAAGGGCACTTATGTGAATGAAAAGGGGGCACTTATAATAAAGTAAAATGTGCATTAGTTGAAAGAAAATGGGCGCCGATCAGATTTTAAAGTGAAAAGGAGTAACTTCTCGTACCTGAAAAGGGTCATTTATCAGAGAAGAGGCACTTCTCGTACCTGAAAACGGCACTTACCAGAGATTAAAAAGGGCACTTATGAGAATGGAAAATGGACACCATGTCTTATTGCAAAGGAAAATGGGAACTTGTCGAAGGAAAAGGGGCACGTGTCCAAATAAAAGGGCACTTATCAGAGTTGAAAAGGGGAAGGAAACTTTTACAAATTAATAAGGGCACTTGTCAAAGTGAAAGGGGCACTATTCCTAGGTAAAAAGGGGCACTTCTTACAAAATTAAAGGGGCACTTTTCCTATGTAAAAAGGGGCACTTTTCGGGTGCTTGAAAAAGTGGGAGGGCACTGTGCCCCCCCCCCTGCCCCGGGAGGGCCGCCTCTGGCTCTACGCTGTCGGGGCCAGCGTAGCTTCTATACAAGATATATAATACCCTTTATAGGATGACCTCCCGCAAGACTCCCCGATAGTTTTTTGCAACATTCCCCCGCCATAGGCCCCCTTTTTTTTGGGGGGGGGGAGAAATCTATTGGCATATTTTGCTATAGACCCCTTTCCCTTTCGTCGAAAACAAAACTGATTATGATGTAACAGGCCGAATTAAGAAGAAAAAACTTATTTTTAAAAATATATATAGGGCTTTCCCACCAAAATATTTGAATTAATAATTTAAAATGTGGATCGAGTTTCTCATCACACCTGACTTTATTTAATTTATGGGGTGTATTAGATCCTCTTCGTTTGACTCTTCCCGCGGCTCTCTCTCTCTCTCTCTCTCTGACTCTCAATGCCCCCTTCCCCCTCCCTCTCTCTCCTTTTGCATATTTCACATCAATCTTTATCGCTGGTGCTATCTCATTACTATTTCCCCGAAACTTCTGCCTATCCCGTATAAGCATTCGGACTGAAAAAGTAACATCATTGCTGTCCTACGTGAATTTCGTATATATTTTCCTTCCACATAATATAATTTTTTCCACGAATGAAAATACAAAATATCTAAGACAATACAAACAGAATATGAAAACACTATATTAAAGCCCCACTGTACTACATGTACTTGTAGCCACTTGCTCCCTCTATATAGAAAACAATGCATAAGCGGTGCCCGTTGGTCCCCCATGATCCTCTTTTTCTTACGTTAATTGAGAGCTGAGTTGATGAGATAACCACCTGTCAGTGACCATGCACGCTAATCCCTCTAATCCCTCCTGGCCAAACCAGTGCAGAGGGACTTTAATACAAGCATCTGAATTTTTTTTTTTTTCAATTATAAAATCGCTTGATTTCAGAAAATGAAATTATAAGTAATTTGAAGAAAACCTTTGCTTTGAGAGGAAAATGTTTTAGGGTAGGTGTGGGGAATTGGAGACCCTTTATAAGTACATTCGCATAATTTACATAAACATGAAAAATGTTGCACATACAGAAAGTTTTGTATTCTCTTCAGTAACTTCTTCTCTTTATTTGGTAACAAAATTGTGGTCATGATGTAACTTATTAATAAGATAACAATAATTAATGACGTCATCACCAAAGGTCTCTCATTACCTACATGTGTAGGTAATAAAGGACAGTTACAAATCTAGACATTTTAAATACAATTTGAATGAAAATGGGATTGTTATAGTTAGTTCAAACACTTTTCGAAAGAGATACATGCAGCCAATGAACTTACTGTACTTTTGAAACGATTTTAAAGCAATGTGGCCCAAAATATTTCTGTAGTTTTTGTTTACAGTAATAAAGGTGCTTTAAATTATGTTTAAATACTTTCAGAATAATGTTCTGGCAATGTGACTTTTACATTGATCAAACTCACAGCATAGAAACAACTTCTTAACATGAAATGCATTCAAATTAGAATGGTGACACGAACAACCAAATATGGTTCATGATAGTGCCTTTCAACATGACATGAACAACTGGGGGAAAGTAGGCCCATATCGGTTTCCCATTCTGTATAGTGATGTTTTTATTTGTTGTACTTTCATGCAACTAAAAGTGTCAATGTTTTTTGGCCTTGGCATGGTCAATCTTCTTTTTTTCTAACAATGGGACTTTTACATTGATAACACTAACATCATTAAACATTAAAACTAGTTATCTTAATATGAAATGCATTGAAATGAGAATGACACCACGATGGAATAAAAAAATGCTTTCAGAATACTATTCTGGCAACGTGACTTTCACATTGGTCACATCATTAAAACAACTTTAAAACTTTAAAAACTTAAAACAACTTTCTTCAGTCCCAGTAGATTTGACTTCTAGGCAGAGTGTATTTCCAATTTCTGTAGTAATTATTTATTCATCAATTTTATGCAAATTTTGCTGTTTCCCTTTATTCACAACGAACGACCCCCATCTTGGACCTGGTGTCCCCCATTGCCTACACACATTTCTGATCAGACACCATTCATAATGTGCATAGTAACACCCATTCACAACACACAATGGCCATAAGTTTTCTGTGATCTCGGGTTGGCACACTTCATAAACTTCCTTTTAAAACTACTTTTTAAGAGCCACCCCTAAATATCTGCATACACCACAACATTCAGTGAAAATTGTGTTTTTATATCAGAAAGAACGCATTGTAGTCTTCGAAATGAATTGGATATAATGCAGCAGTGTTGTTAAAGGCCACATATGGCGCTATAGCAATATTGGAGCCAACACGGACAGACAGTGATGGGTTCAAGCTTTGTGGTCTCCAATTCCCTACACCTACCCTATTTAAAAAAAGATTTTAAAAATAGAATAACAAAAAAAGAAAAGAAAGAAAGTTCAAGACCTAGAAACTAAGGAATGAAAGGAAGTCATACTCCATTATAATTATACAGTACCTTTCCCAGCAGAAAACACACACCCCACCCCACTACTCCTCCCATCCGAGAACATGGATGTCTTAGCAGCTCAATAGAGATGTATGCTTAGTTAAAGTAAATTAATGGCCGCTCTGCCTAGCTCGAAGTCCCTAGCAAAGAAGATTGTCCCATTTTATGAAATGATTACGCAATGTTCCTCTCCGTTCAGCTAACTTTCTTCCTTCTAGTTTACTTTCCAATATTTTTCTTGAAATCTTGAGGGTAAGAGGTTTCTTTGTATTTTTGCTGTTAAAAAATATATATTTTATTAAAATAATGATGTGGTCCAATAATTGTTTTTCACCCACTGTTGACCTTTCTATTCCAAGCCTGGACCCCTTTCCAGTCTATGTTCGTAATGTCTAATAAATTACAACAAAATGACACAACCCTTCCATAGTGTTCCTGTTTTTTCACATAAAAAGAATAAGTGTTCGTACGTTTCTTCCATTTTCTGACAAAGGGAACATAAATCATTTACAGAAGTTTTAAACACAAACAGATGCTTATTTGTATAAACTAGCTTATGAAGTATTTTTGCTATTCAAGGTTGGCTACCTGTGTCTTAAAACTATTGTTTGAATATCTTTTTCTGACGCACCATAAATGTTTTCCAAATTGTGCCTCGCGTATGATTTTTCTGTTCTAATTTTCAACAAAGTTCGTACATCATTTTTTATGTTAGAACACAAAAAGAATAGATTCTTCCATTTATCTGAAACTCTAGGTTCAGTTCAGTGTCTACATTTGTATAATTATTCTATTTAAAAACACTTTCCAAGATCAAGGAAGATTTGCAAATTTTGTTGGGTTGAGACAATGTTTATGCGACATTTGAATGTCTATTACACTATCTAAAAATTGTAGTTTTGCCCAGCTACATGTAGTAGCTGAGGTGGGAGGGGGGCACGCCCCCTGTATACTACGAGACATTATAGAAATAAATTGAGCTGAGTTTACAACTGCCTCCAAGATGAGAATTGTTAACAAAAATTAAATAAATCAAAGAAGAAAAAACTCAGCATAAAATGTGGTGGGGTTACATAATCGAAACTGCTAGTTTGCCGATCTTGGTGCAATTAGGAGTTTCAATATGGCGGCGTACACAGAACTGAGTTCTGTGTCAAAATGTGAATATAATACACGTACATGACGTATATGACGATTGTGTAGCTCGGTGGTGAACAGTTCAGATCGATCAGAGCCAAGGAGCTAGAGTTGGGAGGAGCCCGATTTGATTCCTGAAATATATTTCATACTCATTTCTTATACTCCAATTTCTTGTCACCGAAAGAACCGATATTATCATGAGTTTTGACGAAGGTCACGTTAATCAGGCAGAATTTCCAGAGGCTGCAGCGGCTGTTCAAGAGGCCAGGGAAGAATACAGTGCAGGTATGTATGACTACGAGTATGACAGACTATGAAGTCCCACTCATTTATTTTCCCGTACATGTACTCTGTACTGTAGGTCTAGAGTCTAGTGACTAGATCTAAAAAGAATATTTGTGATGTTTACTATCTGATGAATATTTTCTGTTAATTCCGAAGGCAAAAGAGAAGTCTTTAATTTTAAATATTTATTTATGTTTGTTAAGTGTCCTGCCTCCCAACTTTGCCTAGGGCTGGGTGATACTGATAGAAAATATGAAATATGATATTGATATCACCTCCGAGTCCTAGCCTTAATTGGCACCCATACCCCTGCATGAAAAGGCAGGTAAACAAAACCTTAAATGTGTCTGAAATCACACCTTCCTGCACCCGACGAACATTGCACACTGGCTTTGGAGTTCGCTAATGCATTCACGAAAGCCACGCTGTTGCCCAGCTCCCTTCTCCTCCCTTCTCAAATAGACCTAGTCTAGATAGACCCTATGTGATGAACTGAATGCTGCAGCAATAATTTTTATCTACAAACCGTATTTCATCTCTTTCCTCTCAATAATTACTTATTGACCTGCTTATAGACATATCTACATGCAACATCCTGTTGCTGATCTCTGACAAAAGCAGAGAGAGAACAAAAAGAAGAAGAAGAAGAAGCTAATGATAATTTTCTTCTCGTACAAAACACTTGGAAATCGTACAATAATGTAACGAAAATATGACATTTTGATACCGTAGTGATAGCTTACCTTTCACGTGTTCCTGATGATAATTAGTTACATTACAAAAATGCTGACCTCTTAATATGAGGGCTTGCGATGTTGGTTCTGGTTGAAAATTGAAGTGCAAAGACACAACAAAAATACTGTGTTAGAGTTGCCAATTTGATACTTACTTTACGATAATAGCGATTAGTGTGAAAAGGCTCGCATGCAGGAAAGGGAGTTCGCTAAATTCAGCGAAAAACTCTGTGCATGCTCCTTCATATACTAAACTAATCGCTATTATCGTTAACTTAAGAAGTAAGTATCAAATTGGCAATGCTAACATTTTTCTTGAATTAAAACAGTTGAATTATAGATAATTTCTTTTTCATAATGAGATTTTAACTTCAAAATTTCAGAAATGCTAAACAGCATGTTCCATTTTGTCATGTTAACATTGAAAGAAATGCAATTCAAGAGAATTGAACATGACAAAATGATATTTCTACAGAGAGACAATGTGGCACAGTGGCAGTGCTCATAAATGAATCAAAGAAAATTTATCAGCAGAACTCAAGAACAGTCTTGAACATTCCAACTAATTCATGAAGTGTGCGAAAATGCATCAAGCCCTAAGCTCCTTCTAACTCCATGTAGAAGACAGCAGTGAAATTTAAAAAATAACAGAGCTATGAGCACATGTTTTGTCTACACTCTACAATGATTAAAATTTAGATGCTGTCTTTCAAATGTCAGTAGGATAAGATTTACAATTTTTCCAATGTGAACACTTTCAATGATAAATAATTTTAAATATCATTCCAACTCTTGCATGTACAATGTACATGTTCATGTATCATGCTTAAAAAGTCATAATTATCGGTATATACATATAATGTATGTATTGCCTCTATCTTGAAAAATTTATTTTCTCAAAATGGGCTGTTATGGTTGTTACAAAAATCCCCAATAAAAAGAAACAGTTATGTGCTAGTCATCTATAGTCCATGAGGAGTTTAACATCTCCAGTAAGTTATGTTTGTTGAGCCAAGCCCAATATGCATGTATTTGATAGCCACAAAAATTCTTTTCCAGGATGACGTGGATGGCTCAGTGGTAGAGCAGCGGTCTTGTAACTGGGAGGGAGGTCCTGGGTTCGAAACCAAGTCGATGTGCTAGTGCCCTTTGGTAAGGCATTAATCCTCTTTACCGTGTCCCTTGAAAAGGACTTAAAGCTGTTGGTCCCCTGGTTGCTTACTTACATGTACAACCATACACATGCTTAGCAGTCGGGTACCGTAAAACAACCCATCAAATCAAACCAAAGATCTACCTACAATACAATCTAACATGAATAGTGGTAGTGACTGATGTACTCTGTATACTTTAATGACTTCCTTGTCTTGCATATTAAAATGAAACCAACTTCAGTTGTGAACCTGCTTTCTCCCATTGATAGTGTGTTGAATTGAATCTAGTTACTTTATTAATCACCCATTCAAATATTAATCACACCTTTTTTTTTTTGTCGAAGCTATTTTAGTTGTCAATAAAGGTGGGATGGGTGTACAAATTGAATAATTACAAATGGTTAAATGCACTTCATCAGTTTCTTACTATATCCTGAACCTGCCATGATTGCAGTGTAATATTCAATCTGCATTCAGCAATGTACATGCAGAGTTGCAGACACAACTTGAATGAATGTTCAAGTCATTTAAGCAATTTTGCTATTTATCAGTATTCTATATAGCGCCCTCATGCTTTATATCTACACTATACATGTATACCCTTTTGTAGTGGAAAACAGAATTCCATTTCTAGCAATTTTGTGTGTCCTATGAACTGTCATAGTTAATGGAGGTTCAAAATGATTCAACATATTAACATTTAGTAGATGGAAAGTAAGGAATTTTAGTGAAAAGAAAAGGAACATTAGTTTGAATAGTGAAAGTAGGTTTACAAGGAAGTGTGTCTACTCACCTGTGCACAATGCAGTAAGACCATTAAACTTGTTTCACATGCTCCTGAAACAATGAACAATACTGTGAAAGTGAAATACTCTTGAATTTTGAGCTGTCAGATGCATGTCTATGTTTACAATCGTATAGTACACTGTACATGTAAACTGTGAAGTGATAGTGCATATACTCATGTGATAAGGGTGTAAAGCTTTCATTTTTTTTTTTTTTTGGTGGTGGATCTTGCACTTTTCTTGTCTTGTCTGAAAAATTAGAAATCTTTGATTACATCAACCCAGAGCTTGTGCCTGTAGCAGTGTAATTTTTGTGCTGCAATGCCTTAATTTGATGTGACAAAATCAGTAGAAATTTTCGTACTTTCAATTCAGAATGTTCAGATTATATTTAAATATGGAGAATAAAAAATGGATCATAAAAAGCATGAATAAACAAACTGCTCTTTTAATCACTTTGGGTACAAGAATCTCATGAAGTTGCATTGCAAATGATTTCTGATCAAGATGTAAACATTTTGTCCCTTTAATTCCTCTCCTAAACTTTGTGGAAGTGTTATAGAACAAAGTTACAAGGAAATTGAAATATTCTACTACTAGAAATTAATTAAAAAACTGATCTTTCAATGTAAATTAGAATTTATTATGTAATATCTCTATGTCTATATCTGTTAGGGGGGGGGGTGAAGTCAAATTTATTAAAATTTATTTAAATCTAAAGTACTTTCCTCAGACTTTTGGTCTCATATGAGCAATACCCAGTTCACACATGACTCAAACACCCGCAGAAGTTGAGCATTTAGAGATTACTAACTACCCTCTTCCTTTACGAGTGCTGGCAAATCTACTGGCTGTGTGTAGTTCTTGTATGCAGACCTGTTTTTAAAATTCAGATACTTCTCTGCTTGCTGAGGATGTGAATTACTGTAAAACCAAAAACTTTTGCGAAACATTCGCAATTTGGTGCTGATGGCCTATATCACAGCACAAAACATTCGCAAATGGGAGCTAATGGCCTATTTCACGGCACAAAACATTCGCAAATGAGAGCTAATGGCCTATTTCACGGCACAAAACATTCGCAAATGGGAGCTAATGGCCTATTTCACAGCACAAAACATTCGCAAATGGGAGCTAATTTCCTATTTCACGGCACAAAACATTCGCAAATGAGAGCTGACAGCCTTTTTCTAGGCATGAAATGTTCACGAATATACATGTATGGCCATGAAAAAATATATATATAATTATATACGTACCGGTATTATATATTTATTAAATCAAATTTTGTGACAATATCAGAAATAATTCCTTTTGATGTCTCTGAAACACAATTTCATGAATTCGGATGTGCATTTGCGTACGTCGGTCATCGTGCACTAGATCTATACATACCATACATGCATCAGTACGAGTCGATTTTCTTGTACAGTGTACAGTATTGTAGTGGCATTCAATGCATTGTATATTACTGTATAACCGAATAAAAATGTCATGGCATTTAACTTTTGTAAATCTTTTTGTAAACTCCTCAAGAAGTCCGCAAAAGTTTCATGCAAGTGCACAAACATTGAAATGTCTAATAATACACCAGTCCGTTCTCTACATCAGTGCAAGTGTTTATCAATTTAATTCACTCTCTGGCATCATACCAAGCCAAAAGGGAGCATGCTCAGTTTATTTATATGTCACTTGTACATTTAAGGTCTGCAGGCTTAGACTATCTTTGTCTATCGAATATCTGGCTGTTTGATATTTAAAAACTACTCTCAGAAGTCCCTTATTCAGTCTGTGTCAGGGGATGTGTGAGCGACTAGAGGAGAAAGTTTGTCAAACTCTGTTCACAACTAGTTGACTTTTTTGTTGTGTGAAAGGAATTCTTATTTGAAAAAGAAAAGAACTCATCCTGTCGAGGTTTCGTCAGTTTGTGATACCAAATGGCTCCTAAGGCTAAGAAGTCTTTGAAGAAGAAGGGTAAGTTCGTGAAAGAGGAATACTGTTTTGAGAATTTTATAAAATTGCATTTCTGATGATAAACATTTGTAGGCTAGTTGTCAATAGACAGACAAACATTGTTCTAATGTATTCTTATCACCAGAGATTTTAAAAACTTTTATTTGAACAAGTTTTTGATTAAATGTTATGTTTCTCTAAATTTGATTTCAATTTATAGTTATTCATATCTAAACGTGTTATTGCAAAATTTTGACATTAAAAAAATAGAAATAAAAATCATTTTTCTTTCATGTAAATGTTTTGTATTCAAAGGTACACCAGGTAAATTCAATCATCCTTTATATGTTTGAATTTACATGTAATATATACATGTACATGTACATGATCTAAGCTACTTTGGTTCCAAGATTTAATGAATTGACAATAAACAAAAACAGTCAAAATATAGGTTAAAATTAAATCTTCTTTTTTTGCCTCCCCTTATTCATGTGTTGGAAATCAGTGGGTTTGAGTTGGACCATGATATACATGCTTTATTTCATCCATGAATTTTAAAAGAGAATCTCTCAATATAACTATGACTAATGGTAGCACTTGATACAAGGAAGCAACATTATTTAATAGTCATATCAAGATATTCTTCATTTTCTATGAAATATCATATGTTTACAAAAAAACATGCCCCTGTATTAAAGGGACTCATTGCACAGAATTGCCCTCTTGGGAATTTGGGATTTTATGCTTGTGGACAGGGCGTAGCTTGTCTCTGGAGGAGTTGTGGTCACCCCTTCCTGGTCTACTGATACAGTTGTATATGACATGTTTGGGATTACACCATCTTGCCATTGATCACCCCTCACACCCACAGAGATCTTGATGCATTCCATTTGTGTCAAGAACTCCAGATCTAATGGCGTGGCATGGCTCACTTGACCAATTCAAGGAAAAATTTGAATCTTGGTATCGATGTGAGATACTCATGCAAATGGGTTCAAATAACTGTACAGGGCTTAAATATTTGCTCTTTCTCCAGACCTCTGACATTATAGGGGGGTGTGGTTGGTGAGGTGAGGGGTTCACAGTTAACCGTTCACCCTAGGTCCATGTCTACCCCCCTTCAGAAAAAAATTATCAATCAATGTCTGTGCTTATTTATTACAGATTGGGTTTAACCTTTAAAATAAATTGTTTTTATGATATTTGATATCACTGCTTCAACATTGCTGATTGTTTACTTGATATTCAAAGAAATATGATAGAGAGAACACTGCATCAGTTCAATATTTTAAATACGGGAAAGTGCTAAAATTGGCTTCTATATGCCATATGCAATGTTTCATTTTTTTTTGTGTTCCACTGTTTAATCATATTGAATAAGCCTGTGGTAATGGTGATGTATGTTCTAGGTGGGGAAAAAGGACAATGTAAATGTCTCATGTAAAGTCTGATGTTGCATGCTCTGTTTTATGACCCACTTTTCTACAATGTATTGAATAAACCTATTGTTCATGAATTACAGTTACCCGGTAAGAACTTATTATCCATACCCCTTGTAAATTTGATTTTTTTTTTTTTGACAAGCGTGTGCGTGTGCGTGTGCGTGTGCGTGTGTGTGTGTGTGTGTGTGTGTGTGATTTTCGTAACTCAAAAATGAAAGGTGGACTGGTTGAATTAGAGCCATTGTTGAATACTTTTAGATGTACTGTAAGCTTTAATATGTCACATTCTCGAGAAACATAAATCAGGTCAAATCAATTTTCACATACTTACAAAATTACAAAACTTGTTAAGGGTATGAATAATTTAGTTGTAAACTGTATATTGTAAAAAGTATTACAAAGAATACTTCAGACATTGTGTGCAAATGATGCATCGTGAAATACATTTTTTAAGGTATCTTGTTTGAAAAATTTACATCTGATTTGAGATTTTCCATTTAAACCAAATTATGTTACAATGCATGAATACAGAAATGCATTGTTTTCTCACACAATGATCTAATTATCATCTGTAAAATGCCATATCTGTACAACTGTCCCCGAGGCCAACAAGGAAATTAAATTTTGTTTTTCAGACCTCAAAAGAAGCCAATAATTCATTTGCTACTACTAGCAGCTTGCCAAAGTTGTATAATATTAGGCCGTTAGAATAACAAAGTCCCTGGGAGTATCACATGTACCTGCAACTTTTTGGCAAAAGCAGTATCATACATGTACACAGCTGTAGGGATGATGTACAGTACATGTATGTGAGTCTACCTCATGAACAGATATAATTTTTAGAGCATGTTTTCATGTGCACTGGATAAAAAAAGTTATTTAGTATTTACTTTAGATTATGGAATTAGATTTTTCTTTTTCTTTCTCTCTATCCCCCTCACAAAAAGGAGAAAGATAACCTCCAGCAAACAAACGATGAATCAGACAAATACACCAGAGAAACAAAACGATTAAGAAACAACTATGCTTTCACTTTTTTCAAACTTTCAGGATTACACTTTTTGCTGGTTTATTTCCATACTGCTGACAATAAGCAGAAATTAAACAAAGAAAGAAAAAATAACTGTTTTGCCTTTCTATAGGCCTATATTCTTTTGAGTCAATAAATACAATAGGGTATACCGTATATTTTACTGTTTAGATGTACCGACACATGGCAAGTATATTTTTTATAAATTACAATTATGTTGACCCATTTTGAGTTACATCATGGTTTCTCATTTAGAAGAAAATGTGTAAGTTTTTATCTGAACAAGTTCTATTTTTATACAGATACATACATTGTCATCAATATCATGAACAGACGGATCCATAGTACATTGACATGTACATGTGCATGTACTGTATATGACGGATTCGTCAGTTTAAAAAAACGCCTGTGCCATGTATTTTCTTAAACATATACCTGTACATGTAATGTAGGTTACTAAAAGGCCAAACTTTACACTACATATTTGGAAATGTTCTGCCCTGTCGTAACCACTGACCC
Source organism: Mesocentrotus franciscanus (assembly GCA_037976565.1). Lineage (NCBI taxonomy): Eukaryota > Metazoa > Echinodermata > Echinoidea > Camarodonta > Strongylocentrotidae > Mesocentrotus > Mesocentrotus franciscanus. The sequence continues at coordinate 5,880,401 of CP137666.1, read as the reverse complement.
ATTTTTTTAATGTCCTGTGCTAGTACCCCTGCCCCCCTTTACCCCAAAATCGGTTCCTATAGTCAATTACTACTTGATAATTACCCTCTTCCTACAAACATCTTGTGACATGTGAACCTGATCAAAGCCAAACAAGCTCTAGTCCTTAGAGGGAGAACTGACTTTAATCTTCCGAGTTTTAGGGGCCTTTCTTTAGTTAGGTTCACTCGAGACTACGAGAGTTTGTTAAATTTAAGCTTAGGTCGTGGTTTTAAACTTTGAAGTTATCTTGTAGTTAGGGACTTCGCTGATGCTCTCTTTACAAAACTTTAAGTTTAATTGAAATTACAAACCATGAACAACCTTAATGTTAGCTCAGATATCTACGAGCAGCAGGGGGTCCTCACTCGAAGTTGTGTGCGCGATTGATTTTGAGGTTACCCTAGCGTATACTTAAAATGACTGCTTACCTGGTGTGTAGTTGAAAAATTTGAATACTTGTGGTTCTCAGTGAACCCTTGTCATGGTTATTGGATCGTTGTTTATAACTCTTTAAAAATATGCTGGTCCCAAGTGAACATAACTTTAGATGGTGTAGCATTGACATTGTATTATCCCTACAGCCAGTCTGCTTAATGAGGTGTCAGAAATGGAAAGAAAACAATCAGGACTTTGCAACTGAGTAGGTGACAATCCTGTGACAGCAGTTGTGCTATCGCAAGATTCAAGATTTGGTATGAGAGGCATTTACACTGTCATCCAAACACGCCAAAAAATGCCAACCGGAGCCTGACCGCGATGTTTCAGTGATGTTACCAAGGCAACTACGCTTTACCGGCAAAAATGCCAAGCCCGAAACATTCCAAACCAAAGTGTGATCTTTTGGCGTGTTTTGGCGTATTTGGCAAGTATAAACGCTCGCAGCTGAAACATCGCGAGATTTGTCACGTGACTTTAGGAGCGGGGGCTAGCTTTCGTCCTTGAAGCCTTATTTGCATAAATTAAACAACTTGTTTACGCTGAACCGCTACGAAAGAGTCTCAGCTAAACTGTAAAATCTCGCTTTAGAAACCACCAAATGAAATGATTGAAATGTCAAATGGAAGAAGAAGAGTTGTTCTAACTCATAAATATTGCAAATAGTTGTCAAACCCTGTTTTAGTATGCGAAAACTGAGCCAAATAAAGCGCAATCTTTTTGTATTATTTTATCTGAAAATATTACGTCATTACACCAGATCGATACTTTCGTACGTGATAAATCAAAGTATATCAAATGGAAGAAGAAGAGTTGTTCTAACTCATGAATATTGCAAATAGTTGTCAAACCCTGTTTTAGTATACGAAAACTGAGCCAAATAAAGCGCAATCTTTTTGTATTATTTTATCTGAAAATATTACGTCATTACACCAGATCGATACTTTCGTACGTGATAAATCAAAGTATATCAAAGCTCTCTTCCAAATATCTTCTCATAAATTCTATGTCCCATGGTTGTTTCGGAATAAATCGAAGGCGATGTCATCAACGAACCCATGGCGAAACATTCACGGAAGCGTAAATGTACATGTAGTCCCATCTATAGGGGTACGTGCGGTAACATGTACTCCATGTAGTCACATGTACCGTTATACATGCATGACTGTTTGTGCTGGACTCGCTGTGTGTGGATCAAGCATTTTGCATTGGGAAGACCGCGCATGTGCATTACCAATCAAAACACGCCAAAACATCGCTGAGCAGCTCAGTCGGTGATGTTTCGGCACAAGTGTAAACGGGTGCACGAAACATCGCGATTTTTCAAAATGAGGTATTTGACAGTATAAATGTGCCTATGGTGATCTGACTTTTTCTCTGGTAATTGCTGTGGTCTTTATTTCCTGTAATATATTGGTTTAGGGTTAGGAGTAGGACTTAGGGTGGCAATTGAGTTTTAGGTTTACTTTTAGGATTAGAGTTAGGTATAGTTATTGGTGAAGGGTGTAAGGTGGGAATTTGGTTAGTGGAGGTAATAAACAGCAATTGTCGCTTGAGCATATTTTGTACAGCTTGCTGTATATTGGCTTGTGCAGGGGGTGAAGAGTTATTGGCTGTATATATTTGCACTTGATGTAGCTTGTCCTTCAGGCTTCAGAAGGACCCCCTTCCCCTCTCAATGAAAATGTATTGACTTGAGTCTATTAACATTCACGCTGTGTACACTCTCATCATCTCGCAAATCAGAGACAGGAAGGTAGGGGAAACAGTCTACATATCCTAGACTTGCATTTCCAGCACACTCTATGAAGAAAAATGCATCTGTTGACCAACGTATATGAAATAACCATTGTTCATGAAAGCAGTTATTGGTCAATGAATGTACATGTACATGTAGACATATAAATTTTGTCAAAGAGTTACTGGTAAAAATAATTGTAGACTAGTCTTACAATATAGTTGTTAACAAAATTTTTAAAGACAACACTGGGGAGAAAAAACAACAATAAGAACAACAACAATTTTTTAACAGAGTGATTTAGTATGAGTTTTTTCCAATTGCTGAATTGTGATTAGGGGCAAAGTAATGTTTATCCATCCTAAAGGCATTTTGACATGATCTTTGCATTATCATGTAAACATGATGTCATACTGTTACAAATCATGTAATGAAACTAGTGCAAATTTGTCGCCCTTGCCAGTTGCCACCCACATCTAAACATATACATGTTCACATGATTTGATTGTACAATGTTGCATGACATCATTTTACTCTTGTCTAGATTGTGAACTTTGTCTCACAGCGGTCATTTCCTGCAATTGATAATCTTCTGTTTTGTTCATTATTACTATGAACCGTGTGGGAAAATTGCTTAACGATAGTATTGTCCTACATAAATGGTGTATAAATTGCATATTAAAAGTAGACACTGTGTACTGTATGAACATTATCTATTCATGGTAATTTCATCCTGTACTATGAGTTGAAGGTTGGATTTATATGTAATAAAATCAGCAGTTATAATTGTTTTCATCACCCATTTTGTTGTACACTGTACTTTTGCACACTGTAAATTTCTTGAACATTTGTACTTTTAAGTGTTCACATACATTTATCATTGTAGATGACACATTGGACATAACAAACACCAGACAGTGTGTAAATAGAAATTGCAAAATTTTCATGTACTTTTTATTTTTTAATGCTGTGAAAACAACCTTTTTTCATTAACACAGGTTTAATCAATTATTCTTTATTTTCCCCCCTAAATTCATAATTTCTTTGCTACACCTGTACATATTTGTTTCATTTATTGATTTTCTAAGTATACTTTGTTCAAGATATATTGTAAAACAGCATCTGAGGAACTAACACTTCAACAAGCTCTGCTTCTAGTTAGTTCCTCCTTTCTCGTGCTATTTCTATTATATTTGTCGTTTCATTGTATATTTTTTGTAATATGTACGTATTCATTAATGCTAAATATATTACTCATTGCAGATGTAGTATCGAAAATAATATCGCTAGTGATATTCGTTGGTCTCGCAATGTGGTCAATAAGGAATCTAAAAGATCTCGACGTTTCGTGCGCTGCTGCAACACTTCGTCAGGTGATAAAAACTAATGTAAGCAAGGGTGTTTTATACTCTACGGGAGGACCGGCGCGACAGTCCATAATTCGATCGATAATCGGAACAATAATGCACAAGGCCTATTGGCCGACGCACACGGTGCTCGACCAATCAGCAGGCCGCTGGTTCGGCTAATTATGCAAATAGCCTAATTGCAAAAGGTATACAAGACATTTACGGTCTTGCCGTACATTGATGGTGACTCAAGCGCCGCCTAGAGAGCCATGTTATTCGAACGGTTTTCAGATCAGATACCACCCTACGTCAACAACTTACACGCCCAAAGGATCCAATTCCTCCACATAGACGAGACGGCATTGTGTATAACATCCCTTGCAAAGGATGTGATAGATCCTATATCGGTGAAACTGCCCGTCCGATAAAAGAAAGAATCACTGAGCATAAGAGGGACGTCAGGCTCCGCCGAACTGACAACTCAGCCGTAGCCGAACATGCTTGGGATAACCAGCATCAACCAGACTGGGACGGGGTTCAGTGCCTTTCCCAGGAACGGCATTGGTACACACGGAGGATAAAAGAAGCTTATCAATATCCGTCTCAATCCCAATAATTTCAACAGAGACAACGGGATCGATATCCCCGAATTTTGGATGCGTACGATATGCCGCCATGACACTCCCGTCCAGCCGGCCAACACCGGTCGATTCCAATCAGCAGACGGGCCGATCCAGCGGCCCGTTGATTGGTTGAGCTCGCTATTGCTTCGCCCAGCAGGCGAGCCGAACCAGCGTCCTGCTGATTGGTCGAGCACCATGTGCGTCGACCATTAGGCTATTTGCATAATTAGCCGAACCAGCGGCCTGCTGATTGGTCGAGCACCGTGTGCGTTGGCCAATAGGCCTTGTGCGTTAATGTTCCGATTATGGATCAAATTATGGACCGTCGCGCCGGTCCTCCCGTAGAGTATAAAACACCCTTGCTTACATTAGTTTTTATCACCTGACGAAGTGTTGAAGCGGCGCACGAAACGTCGAGATCTTTTAGATTCCTTATTGACCACATTGCGAGACAAACGAATATCACTAGCGATATTATTTTCGATACGTATTCATTGTATTATGTTTTGCATGAGAAATAAAATCATCATTTGAGTAAATTATGAAATGATCTGTTATGAAAAGAAACATGAAAATACAATCTATATCTCTTTGAAACTTATATCATGGGACATACATGTACATGTAAAATTATGAATGATACAGTTGAATCATACATTTTTGAAGTTTTGAACTGTAAATAGCAATTGATTCCTAAGTACCCCTTCCCACTTTCCCATTTTATTTGAATATTTTTCTACATTTCAGAAACTGGAATTTGGAAGCAATTAATTGAATTGATGCTGTTATTCCTCTCCTAAGAAAAAAGATTGTTTCAACAAAAGGACTATTAAATTGACTCTTTAATTCATAATTTTCTTGACTGGTTTAAACAAAAACTTTATTATCAGTATGCACTGTTATTTTTGATTTTTTTTTTCAACTTTATTTTAGTACTCCTTAAATTTTACTATGATTCTAGAAAGCTCTTGTGGAGATTAATTACAAAAATTGTAAAGACATGTATAATATATGCTAATTATAAGTATCAGCTTGCATGGTGATGTAGATACATGTATACAGTAGGCATACGGTTGCTCTCTCACATGGTGCAACCGTAAGCCTACTGTATATGTGTAATATATCTTAATGTTTTATGAAAAAGAATATCAATAGTTAAAATATATGTAATAATCTGTTTTTTATATTTTTCTCTCAGATTCTGACTCCTTTGGAGAGAAGGATCCTTTCAAGCTCAAGAAGGAGAAGAAAGATGCTGAGAAGAAGAAGAAAGAGAAAGGCTACAAGTCATTTGAGGCAGCTGAGAGCTTCTCAGAAGAAGATGATGAAAGGTAAAAAAAAAAATTAAAAAAAACCACACACACAAAAAAAATTTTATTTGTCTTTTTTTACGGCGATTCAATGCAATTTGTCCCATACGACATGTGGCTTATTCCTTTTATTTCATGTAAAAATGGAAAAGTTCTTGATTTGGCCTTTGAATAATTATATAATATTGGATGGCTTTGAGTGTGATACAAGAATATATTGCTCGAGCTATGACAATATTGGACGAGTCGAAGACAAGTCTAATGTTGTCTTAGCGAGAGTAATATATTCTTGTATCACACGAAAACAAAGCCATACAATATTATTATTAACTATATTAGACTGACTAGCGAAATAACAAAATTTGACTTACCTTGGTAAATATGGCTTTGTTTTCGTGTGATATCGATATGATATCGATAGTTGAAGTTCCCGGATGACTGAGCAATACGAAAACAATATTGGTCAGTCATCCAGGTACTGCGCTAAAGATATTGAATACACTGATTTATTGTACCACTTGGAAGCCTCATATAGATAATAATGTTAATGAACCTATAAAGAACCAGAAGTCGATGGTCATATCAAGAGATTTTAATATCTGCTTGAAATAAATGGATAAATCTCATATGTCGTATGGGACATATTGCACAGAATTACCCCTCAGTAGAGTACTAGTTAACTAGATTAATATAAAATATTATTATTGTATCATGTGATCATTGCCTAATATTTTCTCATACTTCCATTACCTGCACATGATATTGCCTGTTTTTTTAACGTTACTACAATGCTATTTAAGGGTCCTCACACTTTTTGTTTCCTTTTTCTATATTAAGTATATATATCTCTTTCTCTACTTCCTGTTTTAATAGACTCATAGAGTTATAGTTTATATCTATTATCTAATATTGTAATTGAATGTTCTTTTGCTTATAGTCCAAGGAAAGCAAAAGTAAAGAGAAACATTGTGAAATGTTCTGTCGTGTTTTTAATGGAGTATGTTATGAACTTTCTTCATTTCAGAGGGAAAGGAAAGAAGAGAGGCAGTCTGTTCAGAAATCGCTTGCTCCTTCTGCCAAAACCAAACCAAAGGATAAAGTGAAGGGAGATGAGAAAGATGGAAAGACAGATGAGCGAAGACCAAGCAAGGACAAAGCAAAGGAGGAGAAGAAGATGAAGAGTAGCGGTGAAGAGAAGAAGATTAAAGCAAGCGCAGAGGAGAAGAAGGTCAAAGCAAGCAGTGAGGAAAAGAAGAGGAGTAAAAGCAAAGAGAGGGAAAAGCTCAAAAAGAAAGCTCACACCATTGATATGCCCTATGTGAAACCAGGTATGAATTTTAAAGCTGTGTTCACACATAATGGGGTAAAACTGTCCCCAAAATCTGCCGCAACCAAATAAAATGACATACATGTATTAAAAGCATTGTCAATCAAAAATCAATACCTTATGACATTAAAATAAGCTAGTAGGTTCAGTGGTCCCTTTGTCGGTTGTGAGTACATGTAGTTTAATATTACACAAAAATGGATTTGAGTTTTTGAGGCAGTTTATGATGTCATATGAGAACAAGGGTTGATAAAATCTAGTTCCCCATGTAAGCTCTTTTAAAATAGGTAGATCAGCTTTCCACTGTCTCCATGGCAGATAGAGATATAGATTTATTTAAAATAATGAAATGTTGAAACTTCCCACTTGGCAGGCTCAACTTCCCTTTTTGTTTGAGACTTTCTTGCCAATGCCATAGTCGGGTTAAATGTGTTACAAGTTCAAAGCAAGCCTGCCTATAACTTGATTCTTTGTGGAATCTTTGGAATCAAATGAAAGTACGATTTCTTGCAGGACTGTAAGTCTGTATCTGATTTGCTTGTATTCATGAACACAAAAATACTTGGGGTATACCTCATCTATAAATTAGATGGATGGTCTATTAAGATTAATTTGTTATTTACATTAAATAACGATGGAAACAAATTTGTTTGAGAGTTAAACTTAAACTCTCAAGCATATGTATCACTAATACATATGAACGTTCATGATGTAGATGAATTTGTTGCTCTGTAAGTTCTGAAGCTTACTTCAAAACTTGAATGTGTTTCATAAAACTTGAATGTGTTTCATAAAACTTGAATGTGTTTCATAAAACTTGAATGTGTTTCATAAAACTTGAATGTGTTTCATAAAACTTGAATGTGTTTCATAAAACTTGAATGTGTTTCATAAAACTTGAATGTGTTTCATAAAACTTGAATGTGTTTCACAAAACTTGAATGTGTTTCATCAGACCTCACAATCAAAACTCAAACGTTATTGGCCCAGAAAAGTCCTTTCAATTATCTGATTACTGTCTGACTTTTTGTTCATGACCTAAAAAGAAGAATGAGAAGGGATAAAAATCTATCTTTGTGCCTCTGAGATAATTGGGCATTATTTTTGTGCTTGATGGAAATTGAATTATTTATAGATAAGTGGTATGTCTTATTCAGCCAGGCTGTCAAAATTTGTGTTGGTAGAGCTACAGCTGCTCTATTGTACTTCCCTCGATATGGAATGGAAATTGACTTATTTCCTTGTGAACCGCAGCTTTTATCAAATCTTGCTTTTGTTCCTTGCATGTCAGTTTACTTGTGTGTTTTCTGTCACACACTGCATGACCAGAAACACTTAGCTTGCAAGTCTCATTTATCCCCCCTCCTCCCCCTCCCCCCTCTAAACAAAAAAAGTGGTGAAAGTCTGAAGGTATTCAAGGTAGTGTCATCAGTTTGAGAAAGACAGAAGAAAGTGAAAGTGAGGATACACTGTAAGTATTATGCAGCTAATATCTAATCAGCACTGCCAGACATTTTCAATAAAAGTGAGGGGTGAGGGGGACTGCCTCCAAATTATCTTACAAGAAAGAAAAAAAATACCCAAAGCACACTAGTTTCCCAGATTTTAAAAATTATTCTCTCAGAATCCAATGAAACTTACACTGACTGTTCAAGATTACAAATAAATGACATGTATTAAACAATTTTGGTAGAAAATGTATAGTGGCTGAGAAATGAGCATACATGTAGAAAGATAAGGAAATCCGGGTAGGTAGGCTCGACACCATGTGCTTAACACAGGTCACTGTGCAAATGGGAGTTGTGGTTTTTATCGAAGATGATGCCAAGTAAGTTTTTGGGCGTTTGTTTTTATTTCACTGGTTCAAACAACCAATCTACTGCAGGATAGACAATCCAGAATAAATCATAGCAATTTTCTCTCAAAATACGATTCCCATACCAGACTTCAAGATTAGCTTTAAGATTTGCTGAAAAGGTTGAAAAAAAGTATAATATGTACATGTACAATTGACAAATTTGGTGATGACTATGTGCATGACATCCTCCTCCTTCAGCTATACATGTGTATTCATAGCTAGGATAGCATGATTAATGCACATCTAGTTTTATAGGCATGGGTTATTACTGGCAAAGGATAGAGTGGTGGTTACTGCCTTGATATACATGAAGATGGTTATTTGAAAATGATATTAATTAATTATGAGGTTAATTGCCGTAAAACAGGAAGTTCAAGGATGTTATATGTTGTAAAAGATTCGCACATTATCCTGCAATGAACGTTAGTGAGGTTATTCAGCTATTAATGGATATCAAAATACTGTCAAAAATGGAAGAAGAAAAAATGAAAATTACAACCAATATCAAACAATTACAAGAATGGATGATCTTTTATTAATCAGATCATTGAGAAGGTAACTGAGGCATGAATTAAATTATTTATTTAGGTCACATACCGAATTGACTTTGTCCTTTTTCTATGTACAATGATAACTACATGCACATGGTTGTTCTCATTTTAAAGATATGAATAGGGGGAGCTGCAGGGGTGTGACGGATGGGATTAAACAATGGCTTATCTTAATCTCGGCCTTCCTAGGCTCCCCTATATAGATATCATATTGCACATTATATTTGTGCCTATGATTCAAGGAATGTGTACAAATATACAAATATACATGTCTGTAATAGGTACTGTCTCATCGTAACATTGCCAAGTTAAGTGATCTTCTTTGGATCTGTTTACACTATCCATTTCAATCCAGCCAAATATACATTGTAAGTCTGATGCAAGAAGAATGTGGAATGTACTTATCATTTTAAAAGGGAATATATATCAATTTATGGCTAATCACAGCAGACTTGCTATGTACAGCTTTTGAATTCCTGAATTAATTTGTTTTTGTCAATGTGAGTTACATGTGGGGATATTTCTTGCATGTGTGGTCACATTGAGAGAAAAAAATAATGTAAGTAATTTCTCATTTTACATGAGGAATAATACCACACTTAACTGCAAAAATTGGCAGCTCTAATTTAGATGCATTCTGAAAGTAATGTTCGATCTAGTAAATTTATTTTAGGTACACTGTAATATGTTTACATTAAACAAAATTGAGCTTATAGGAGAAGAAAAAGGGCAGGTCAGAATTTATTTCAAAGTGTTCATTGAAGTAATAAAGATATTCTTCTTCTTCAATATACAGTCCATAGCTAGTCCAAATCTAGTTTTTCATAGATATGATTCTATTTGCAGAGAGTACATATATGCCAAATTCCATGCGAATAATTTTACCCTTCCCCTCATTTGGACATTCCCTTTCATGATTTCCTTTGTAAGAACAATCCCCAATCGTTTCCAACCCATAATCAGTAATTTCCATTATGATTAAAGTAATCTTTAGCATTTGCTACAAATTGATTGAATTGGTCCCTTGATTTAATCTTTGATTGAATTGATCATACTTTTGTTTTACAATCATTTTTTTCCTTCATTTTTATTATTATTTTTTTCTTTCAGAGCCAATATTTGGGATACTTTTGGAAGCTGCTGTTGCCAAATCTAAGCTGTATGATAATATTGAGCTACCCAAGATTGTCCGAGAGTGTATTGACTACGTGGAAGAATTTGGTAAGGAATTTTCGTCATACTGGACTAGCCCATTATGAAGGATAATGATAATTCACACTTTTTGTCGATTCCGAAAATGTCTTGATATACTGTACTATTGACTAATTGATCTTTCTGGTTTCACCAACATTGTTAGATGGTCATATCATGTTTTTTTGTTTTTTTGTTCTTGAAAGAAATAAATGGGGAAAATATGTACGTCAGTCATATAGGACATTGCAAAGAAGCACCCATTGTTTATTTCATTATCTTTACATTTCTTAGGGATTTTTTAACCTGAGAACTCAAGTGATTTTTCATTAACGGGTATAATTAGATGATAGTCTTGTCGAAAGAAGTCAGTTATGAGACTAATTAAGTTGAATACCGGTACTCATCCACTCATGTAGATTTTACTGTATCAGTATTATGGTCTTGTGGTTTTTGATGAAAATAGCTTTGGTTTATTTCCCAACCAGTTGCTTTCTCCAGACATACCACAGATATTTTCCATGAGCATGGTCTACGAAGCCACTAATGTATTGTGACACCCCCTTCCCACCCCACCTAAATCACGATCATTTTTTAAAAATTGGTTTCATTTTTTTTGGATGAATATTTAACACTTGAGATTTTCCCTCCTCATTGCCTGATAAGTGTGCCATATGGTGACACCTATCACCGTAGACGAAGTGTGTCATACCTGAAAATAGAAATTCACCTTTAATGCAATATTAGTCACAAGAACAAAAGACCTATTGTTAAACCATGGCATTTCTGGGGGTACCTCAATAGGAAGTTAACAACTGTTTGACTGTGTGCATTTTGGTAGAGAACAGTTGTCCTAGAATTGATTTTATTCTTGGTTCCCCGATGTTCCCACCTCTTTTTGTCCTGTTTAATCTTGTCCCCAAGCTGTTTTATACTGCATGTTGTTTGAAGAAAATATCTGTTCACATCTTTGTTTGGGGGATTCTTGATTTATGCTTTTCTGTTAGATTTACGCATTCCCAAAGTGACATTCAAAGTAATGGCAAAGTATGGTTTGAACCAGAAAGAGAAAGAGAAATATATAGGACAGGCAACACTGGTTGGCATGATACAACAAGTTTTATATGATCAAAATAATATAGATAAACAAATAAAATCAAATTGGTAGACTATATTACAGACAGATTCCCTGAATTATTCAGGCATGCATGCATTTATGAAACTTGGTGATATATTACACGAACATGAAATAAACAGAAATGCATACATATATATACATATGTGCGAATACAGTGCGATTGATTTATATTTATGACTGTGGATTCAAAATGTGTGTCACCAAAATAAATAGCGTTTTTTACACTAATATTTGTAAAGTAGGATAGCAACCCGCTGGCAGCTTCAAAAAGTAGGCAGGGCTGTTTTATAGGGATTAAATTCAGTACCCATGCAGGGCCTGTAGGATTAAATGTAATTAAGCAGTTGACTCTCATTCATTCATTCATGATTGTGGCTGGGCATGAATCCTGTATTTGTAATCAAAGTGTATCAGGGGGTTCCTCAGTTATCTTCCCCACAGATGTGTTGCACAGATTCAATGTCTTTACTTGCAGTGAGCCAAGTTTATTGGAAGAAAAAATATGAAATAGTCATTGAACTACCATACAGTAAAAAGGAGATAGGGAATAGATTTGAATGACCAGTCAAAGATCAAGACTAGGTTATATAAGGCTGACTTTTTAAAGACTGATATATTACAATTTTTGTTTGTTTGTTAAAACCTGACTGCTAAGAAAGCATGTGTGTGCTTGTAAGTAAGTAACAAGCTTTAAGTCCTCTCTGAGGGACATGGTATTGCAGATTAATGCCTTACCAAAAGACCTTATCACATCAATTTGGTTTTGAACCCGGGACCTCCTGGTTACAAGACCCCTGCATTACCACAGAGTCACTGCACCTTTATTTATTTATTGTGTGATGTTGACCAATAATAACAACTCTGTTCTGCTAATCCATGGGCAAGTTTGTAGGCTTTGAGGCTAAATATCAACAGATGTCCTTATGACAAAATGCCAAAATGACCATGTGCAGCCCCTTGTGAATTGTTTCTTGTACATCATAACCCAATGACTGATCACAATATACAGAATGAAAGAATGATCTGTCCTTCTTTAATCTAAAAAGCTGAATAGCAAAATCATTCAACTTTGGGCAATTTTATTATAATCTCTTGAAATAGAATTTTATGCAGAATTGTATTTTCATGCATCTTTCATTAAGCAAGAATGTCAGTTAGTTATGATTGATCATTATTGCAAGTTGACATCATTTAACTTCAAGATCTGCTGTTAAAATCTTTAGGTTCTGGTTTACAGTTTTTGGTCTTTATATTCCAAAAACATGTTATACATTTATAATTAATCATTTGCTTTAACAACAAATGACATAGAAAATCAGAAGAAAAAAAATTCAATCTCTCATATTTCTTGAGATATTTCCATTACCTCTTGGCCTAGCTATACAGGTGTGACATAAAATGAAACTGTTGACAAACTCGTCAGAATGAAATTCATAACCTTGTCTGACACAAGGAAGTAAGCAGTCAATAAAGTGATAATCAACACAATATGGACAGACGAAGAGAATGAATGAAAAGGAAGAGGGAAGGATGTGTGGTGATGATGGGACAGACAGAAAGCAGGGTAGAGAAAGGAAGGGAGAAGGCGAGGGAGAGAGGGGAAGAGAGAGAGAGAGGGAGAAAAGGAGGGAGGTGTGAAAGGGGGAGGAGGGAGGGGAGGAAGAGAGAGAGAGAGAGAGAGAGGGGGAGAAAAGGAGGGAGGTGTGAGAGGGGAGGAGGGAGGGAGGGAGGAAGAGAGAGAGAGAGAAAACAGACACAGAGACAGTGACAGACGTACTGGCAGAGACGGAAGAGGGGGGGGGGTGGGGAGACGATGTCATTTGTACCTACTGTAAGATCTGAAATCCATCATCTACAAATCAATGCTTTCTAATTAATAACAGGTGTATTAATGAGTTTTATATAAATTCTGCTCTATATCCAATTTAATTGTGTCTCTTAGAAAAGGGATTAGCAAGTGGGTGGTGTGAGGGTAAAGTTGATGGATATTCTTATCACCTGTTCCTTTGAAATTTCCAAGATTTCCTGTTCATCCCAAATGCTTGTAGAATTTAAAGGGGAAATCCAAATATAGCATAGACTGAGACATGGCAATTTTAATCAGGTAAACTTTGTTGACTCAAATGTCGAATATGCACAAAAAGACAGCCAAATGATTACCAGATGCATGGGAATGAACTTAGACCTATATCCTTCTATGAACAAGGTAAATTCTATGTTCTATGTTGTATACATGTACACATGTCGTGATTTGAAAAATGATGTTATATTCTTACATACATTATATCATTCTTGTTATTTTCTCACAGAAAACCATAAATCAAACCAAAACTTTTACTCAGAAAGGCATGATCCAGATTTGATTTATAATGTATATGAATTGAATTTTACATATACATGTATCAAAGTTAGATAATTGATTTCATCTGTTCTCTGTGACTACTCTTTAACAAATCATAGAAATGTAGTAATGCAGAACTTTTCCAAGTTTCCAACACCCTACCATCTCTCTGTGTTTCTGTGTCTGTCTGTGTGTCACTCTTTTTTTCTCCCTCTCCCCTCTCCCCCTTTCTCTCCTCTCCCCTTTTCTCTCCTCTCCCCTTTTCTCTCCTCTCCCCTTTTCTCTCCTCTCCCCCTTTCTCTTTTTCACATCTATTCTCACTGCCCTTCTCTCTTTCTCTTTCTTCCTACCTTCCCTCCCTCCCTACATTTTCCCCTCTCTTTTGTCCTTCTCATCCTCTCTCTGCCTCCTTCCCATCTCTCTCCTTCTCTCCCTCTCTCCTCCCCTCTTTCTTTCTCATTCCTCTCTCATACTATCTCATTGCTTCTTTCCTTCAGTGCTATATATAGTCTGACTTAATTAAACTCAGATCTGTGGCAAATTTCCAGATCCTAAACTGTACTTTATATGTCTGACTCACCAGCATTACGATCCAAGGCTGGGATTTAATGTTTCCTACAAGTTACACATGTTTTAATTGAGGTCATTTATTACTCAAAATGAATTCAAGGTAAAATTTGGGATGTTATTGATAATATTTGTGTGGAATCCAACAGCTCAGTGAATCAGTGATACTTTATTTTGTTCATTAAAGCCAAAGCACTAAATGAAGCCATTTGCTTTGTGATGTTATAGTTTGTTTGATAATTATGATAAGTAAACAGAACTGAATGAAAACATGGCCAGAGTACGGGAAGAAAAGGCATGTGTTGTTACAGTTTCAGAAGTTGGGTAAATATATATATATATATATATATATATATTTTTTTTTTACATCCATGGTCTTCAGTAGATGGGGGGAATTTTAAAATTATTTTTGAGTATTTACTTCATTTTTTAATTGTTTTAATTGAATAGTGCTTTAAAGGTACTACATGTATGTCCCATTTGCAGGTCAAAAACTGAAAAGGTTCAATTCCAACGGCATTTGAAAGACAATACTTATTTAGAACTTTCCTCTAAATGAAAGGGTTTGAAATGGCTTTTTGTGGGAAAGTAACGACCATTAGTTGTCGAATCGACATGAGTGATTGCAATCACCTAAGTAATAGTCTGATTTTCAGACCCTTGTACCGAATGGTCGTACGTTTTGTGCTGCGCAAAGATTCAATCAGTTTAATTTTGGCCATTTCAAGTAGTTGGTTATTGATGTAGACAAGTGCTCATGTACCTGTTACAGCTCATTTTATGTATGTTATTACCAAAGAAAAAAAGGTGTCAGTCACTCAATAGTGTCTGACAGTGAAGTCTAGAAAGTAAACGGGTTTTCTGGCATAATTTGAATACTAGGACACTGCTAACTTTTAAATTTCACAGATAGGACATACATGACATATTCATAATTCCTGCAAAGTTCTACAGAATTTGATGTTGGCTGCAAAAGGGACATAGTATCTTTAAATGATGGTTATGATAGTTTTTACACTACAAAATTATTTCCTAATACCATTGTATGATTTCAATTTCTCTTAAGTAACATTTCAATTAAAAATTTCAATTTCAATTTTATGAACCATCTGTGAATTCTATTCATTTCTCAAAATTAGATTTTAGTGCAACATGAAGACGTTTGGAAGCGACTGTCTTGTGGTCATGAATATCCTCAATTATTTTAAACCATAAATCAATGATAATCAACATCATACATGTTTGCTTTTCCTTACAACACCTGTTCACGCAAGAAAATGGTTGCAGTCAGAATTTGAAATGAAGCAAATTATCTGTCCTCCTAGAAGAAATGCTTGAGGTTCCAAATAATTAACAACTTCCTTCGCAATTGTACAAACTTGTCAGCTGCTGTGTATGTCAGTTTTTGGTAGTGCAGTAGATATTGGACATTAAGTTATATTTTTTCTCCCGAGGCCAAATATTTTGATAACGATATCCAGACCAAGCATGACGTGTGAGACAAGTATAAGGTGATGAGGGAATGAGAGTATAGTGATGGGAAATGGGAAGGGAATATAGCTAGGAGTGAAACAAAGATATTGCGACTTATAATCCATCTCAAGTCACATCACAAAACTGAGTGGTAATCAACCAAATCTTTGCCATTCAGGCTTATGAAATATTTCAAATTTGAAAATTTGACTGTAATATCACATTAAAAAAAATTCAAATGTAATTTTGTTTATATTTGGTAGGAAGTTCCTCAACTGAATGGTTTTGTTGTAATGAGCTTTAGATCTTGCAGTCATACCAATCTGTATTCATAAGACCATGATTTTATCATAACACTGACGGTAGTTATTGTGATTATTACAATCAAAATTGCTAGGCTTGGTGACGATTCCTTTCCTGTAGCACACCATAGCATTGTCCATGTGTGGAAGATTTGGCATGCCAAGCATATTGTAATTACAAAGGACATCTTCTTTTTATTAACTATGGCTTATTACCCACGTCATGTACATGTAGGTCATGAAAGTTATGAGGCCAATATGAAAAGTAATTAAGCTGCCAGATTATCACTTTATTATTATTTAATGGAATAAATATGCACACATATCGGAGAAGTTGTTTCATATTGAATCTGAACCAATCCCTCTTGAAAGGTGTAAGTAAGTTTTTTTTTTTTTTTTAATTTGCTCATCGTTTTTAAAATTAAAAATAGGTGTTGACTAACTTTTGTGCAAGCTAATTATTTGAAGGCCTTGTAGGAAGTGAGAAATAAGGAACAAACTGACCTAGTAATCTTAGCATCTCAAATTGAGCTGTCCAGTTGGGGCTCACTGTAATTCAAGCTGTAGGCCTATATGGGCTTCCGCTTGCATGCTGAATTGATTAAATATGATGAAATCATTGAAAAGTGAGATCCTAAATAGGGATATTTGTCAGACACAAAATTACTTTGAAGTATATGAATTGTGACCTGGATAAAAATGTCAATTATGGACATATTTTAATGTGTATGAACGTTTTGTTGAATTGAATGGGGTCCTTTGATCAATTCATGATGAATTCCAAAAACTTAAAAAAGCTTTGAATAATTAAAATAAAGAGTAACCTTAATCTAGTCATTATTTAATACATTTGAAAAATTAAGAAAGGTTTGTCAGGTAATAATTGGGGGACAAAGTAGAAACTTAGGTCAACCATTCAATATTTCTCTAGGAAAATGAAGCTAAAATTGATATTTTATAAGCAGAAACCGACTAAATTGTTAATAAAAGCCAATATTACCACAAGAGACTTTTGCAAACAGTCTGGGATGTGATTCATCTTCATATATTGTGTACAAATGTAGATGTAAAGAAACTATTTACAGCATATTAAGACTTAGTTTCATAAATCTCTTGTGAAGTCTTTTATTTTTACAAGTCAAAGCATCTGATTTTTAAAAGTTTTCCTTCATCTATTTAAATGACTCTTTCAGTCTATGATGATATCATCTATCCTCTGTCTGTCTGTCTGTCTGTCTGAGCTGCATTACAAAGCAGATGAATTGCATCCATGAGCCAATAAATGCATGGCTTTAGAGGATCAGTCACTTTGTGTACAAGGAATTATTGGAGATATCTCCTGCAGCCTTGGCTTTCATGATGAGATGAAATAGCAAGAATGGAGATTTAATATAATTGCTGACTGTAGATTCAATATAATCTCAAATGATATTAGTAACAGTGAAGATTTTCATATCAAAACAAAATGAACAAAATCATTAATTTTGTTATTTTCTTATGTTTATTTCACCTAAATGGGAAGAAAATGCAAGATGTATGAGCTTCAATTTTCTGGAATCACCATTTATTGTGAAATATGTTATCTAGTATTAATATTTTTGAAGAATAATTTTTAAATGTTTCATACAATTCTTTTTTTTTTTTTACAAAGAGTTATGAAACTTCTTATAAGCCTGGAAACGTACACCAGATAAACTCATGACTTAATCCATTTCATTTTTTTTCTTCCTTGCACAGGACTCACAACAGCAGGTATCTACCGTCTGTCTGGGGTGAAATCCAAGGTGGAGGCTTTGAAGACACAGTACAACAACAACAACGAAAAGGTCAACCTACAGGATTGTGACCCCACCATCATTACCAGCCTCTTTAAACTGTATCTCAGAGAATTGCCTGACACAATCTTGACTTCTAAACTTACTCCAGTATTCGAACACGCTGCAGGTAGGTAGGAAGTGATGGGGGAAAAACTGGATATTATGGAGATTAGAAGTGTCCGGGTAAAGTGGATTGTCATACTAACTCTCTAAAGTTGTTAATTTTAACTTTCAGCAAGTGTATAGTACTTCATATAGATGATTTCACATAATTGTAAACCTTTTCATAAATTGCATATCATATATTATATATCATATATTATTTTAGACAAATTATGTGTATTATATACCGCATATAAAGATTCTAGGCCTCTGAATGGTCAAAACTGCAGGCATGAAATTTGCTACTGACTTCTGGGCAGTATAGCAAAAAATAGTGACCGGGCATAGTTCTACTTGCATGTACAATACAAGGACACACTGATTGCGTGTGAAGTTAACAGTGAATACGCGCTGTGAGACACACACAATGCTCTTTAATAGATGGGTAAAATTTCCTTTGACTCTACAAATAAAAATACTTTAACAGGCATATTCTTTTGAAGTATCTCTTTTTCACACTTGGGATGCAGTATATAAAACAAATATTGACTGCTTATTTTTCGGATTACGGTTAAAACTATAGCTCCTGCACAGTACAGTTTCAAGATCACTATGAGCAATTGTTATTTTAACCATACCCCTCAAAGCAGTCAATATTTGTATAATATGCAGCATACAACTTTACATGTCTCAATGCAAGAATTATGAGGGAACAAGAAGATTTGAAATTATAAAAAGAGATAAAATAAAATATTAGAACATATCAAGATTGAAGAAGGGAAAACAAAATAATTTGAGTTGGGTAATCCGTAGATTTGTGGTTATTTCCTTAGGGTCAGTCTGTATTTTGGCTGAAGGGCTGTTTGATTTGTTTGTGGAGATCTGGTAATAGTCCGGGTAGAATGGATTAGTCGCACCCAAATTCTCAGTTCGAATTTCAGTCCCAGTTTTCCCCTTCTGTAAGCTTGAATTAGACAAAGTAGTTAAAGGGGAAGTCACCCTGATATTAAATTGGTTTTAATAGCAGCAGAAAAGTGAGAGAAACAGGTAAGTGAAAGTTTGAGCAAAAAACAATCAAAAATAAGAAAGTTATGATTTTTTTAAAGGTGCAATCAATCAAACACAAATTGGCAACTCTGTGACGTATTTTGCGAGGACCCTTCTCATTTGCCCTGTACCACTTTTTGTTTTCTTCCAATTTTCAATTATACATTCACCCTAAATATAATTATTGCAAATATGTTTTTATACAACCCCTGCATGAAACAAATCTATTCCATCATCAATAACTAACAAAATGACAGTTTATGAAATTTTCTGAACAGAGCAAATTGGAGAGGAGCTCGCAAGATACGCCATGGTGTCGCCAATTTGTGTTTCACTGATGACAACTTTGAAAGTTAATTACCTTGCTATTTTTAATAGGATATTGGTCAAACTTTCACTATTTTGCCTCTCTCATTTTCTGCTTTTTTAAAAACCAACTTAATGACAGGGTGGACCTCTCCATTAATTTGGAAAATATCTGATTGTCTGTTCTTGTTTGTTTACTAGTTTGATAATACTATCTTTTTATTTATTATCAAGGTCTGACCACAGTAGAGGAGAGAATAGGTGCATTCAAGAAGCTCCTAGCCCAGCTACCAAAGTGTAACTACACCCTTCTTTCATGGACAGTGGTTCACTTAGCTCATATATTAGAAAAGGTAAGAAAATAGATTTACAATTCTAATTTTTGTTCTTATATGCATAATTGCTTTTCTGTTATGAAACCATTTTCTAGCTTTTGTTTTGAGTTCGAGTATCATTTACAGATCATTTTTTATTTTTAGAAAGTCACATTTTACAAGACATTGCATTTTTGTATAAATACTTAGAGCTGTTTTAACATTACTCATCTTAATTTCACTTGTTACATATTTTGGTATGTGGTATATTTATAGTAACAGACTTGCATTGTATTTGTATATAATATCAAAGATTCTACTTAAAGCAGGATTGTGAATTTTTGCTTATAGGCAAGGGTACAGATTTACTTTAATATGAAACATTCCAATAGTTACAATGAATATCGAATGTTTGCCAAAATAATTCATACCATTGTGTGTTTAAGTCATTTTTATGTAGCTTTTGCTTTATACTATTCCATTCTGTTTTACATCATCAACACTTTCCCCCTTGAAATGTATCATTGTTCTATATTTGTTGCCAATTTAACAGAAAGAGGAAACAAAGATGACGATACAGAACCTGTCCATTGTGATGTGTCCGACCATGAGGATTAGCCATCGTACTATGAACCTTCTATTCACATATTGGAAGGAGTTTTTCAGTGATGTCAAACTCAAGAAGTATGTACATGTATTATTCAAGTGGTTTCATCACTTGACTGGGGAAGCAAAGGTTAAGGGTTCAATCCCCAGTACAACACTTATGTCCTTAAGCAAGGCACTTTATCTACATTACTCCTCTCCACCCAGGTGTTAATGGGTACCTGGGAGGATGCAAAGGTCAATGTGATTGGATTAGTATGATCATGCCTGTAAAAAGGGCGACTGGCTGGAATGCTCCAAAGGGAGTGGAGAGTGTGAACTACATAAAATGTGGAATCATGTTTAGAATCCCGTGATTGGGATAATAAGTCTGTTAGCATGCTGGTCAGTTACATGGTGACTGGTAAAGTGCTTTCTAGGAAACAGTTGGTATTATTTATCATTATTAATTGGTTCATTTTTATTATTGCAATATGTGGTGAAGGATATAATGATGCTCTTATTCTAGGAAGCTGTAAAGGAAAGGAGTGGGGAAGGAAGAATGGTGTAGAGTCATTGAAATATTAATATATGAAAGATGAAAGGAGGGAGGGGATGTTGTAAGGAAACATATTCAAATGTCAGAATAATTACAACCTTTTAATAATTTCCTCACAGGAGGTGATTAGGTCTGTCTGAAATGTCACCTGATTTTCTCTAGACTTTTGATACTAGAAAAAAGGATTTTATCTTCTTAATAACTAAAAGATGTTTTTAATGTTGCCAACTCAGTGTATAGGTACATGTATACTTAAAGGGAAATCCAACCTTGATAGCAAACTTGTCTAGAATAAAGCAGAAAAATCAGAGAAGCATACTGA
This sequence comes from Mesocentrotus franciscanus, assembly GCA_037976565.1. Classification (NCBI taxonomy): domain Eukaryota; kingdom Metazoa; phylum Echinodermata; class Echinoidea; order Camarodonta; family Strongylocentrotidae; genus Mesocentrotus; species Mesocentrotus franciscanus. Next base: position 5,859,125 of record CP137666.1, on the reverse strand, counting down.
TAAAATATGAATGAAATCGGACAAAAAATTAGAAAGTTACGAATTTTTGAAAGTTGCAATTACTATAGGTATGGGCTCTTCAAATTGGCTGAATTGATAATGTCTATGTGATGTAGTGTTGTACAACTTTCCCATTTGCTCCAATACACAAAAGGACTAAAATTTCAACTTTTCATAAATGTATGACTCGGGATGGTCTGTTCTTTTTTGAGGACCTGTAATAATGTACTCTCCATGATATATTTTGAGTAGTGCCCCGAGGGCAAAGGCACTTGGAAGAAAAACAGAAATAAGTGATATTTTTCTACGCGAAAATCCGTCACTACGTCACAATCCACTGACAAAATTGCTGAGTTGAGATTCGCACAGCTGTAGTGATCTCATATTTCAAACACTCATAACTTTCTTAATATTGTTCCGATTTATTTCAAACTTTTGCATTTCTGTTTCTCTGATTTTTATGCTTGAATTCAAATGAACTTATTAGAAAGGTTGGATTGCCCTTTAACTTCTTAAAGAGGTACAATGACCAAGATATCTGTAAGACACTAACATGATATCAATCTGTCTACTCCTATCTAGGTGCCCCAAACCTCTTGAATGGATACCAGGGACTACATTTGAAATTCCAGATACCACAGCGTAAGTTATACAAATTATAATTTTATGCAGTAAATAGTAAAAAAAGAAACTATGATGCCACATTAAATTGCTGTCTGCTGTGAGCCTAAAGGACATTACATGAAGCTCATACTTCAAAAGAGAGTTAACGCCCTTCTGGCTCTCAATTGATGAGTTTTTTTGGCTCCCTTTACTATAGAAGGATAAAAGTTGAGCAAGAGATATTTTGGTATTACTTCTTTTTTCAGGAATTGTGTTCTGATGAATGTACACCATACTTTTTGAAATGTACAATATTCATGTATGTGTATGTACATCAATTTTCAGAAAGCTGATATCCCAGGATCGATATTGTATGTCAAACTGTTCACGCTAGTGAATAATTCAGACAAATATTATTCCTGTTTGACATACCTTCCAGTCATATCTCTCCTTGTCAAGCACTTGACCGAAGTGAAATCAAATTAGCACACTTGGTGACCCAGAGGAAACCAATGGAATACTAAATCAATTATAGTCAATCATTTCATTTCCTCCCCTGGCCCTTTCTAAGTTTTCATCTGTTAAGAGCCAAAAGGGTTTATCTCGTACACTTCAACAGAGTTAAGGCCCTTTTGACTCTGAACAGATGAAATTCTGGCTCTCATAAGAATATTTCATAGCCAGTAGAGAGAAGATAATGAAATCAAGTGCTAGACCTATGTATAAACGCTGTGTTCACACAGGCCCCCATGGTCAAGGAGGCTGAGAGTAGGCCCATTGATCTTGGTTCACTTTCAATATGGAATGATAGTTGATTAAACAATATGTGAAAGAAGAGCATACTTGCATTGTAGCTACATTGTTATCCACAACATATTGTTTAAAAAAGAAAATGGAAAACAAAAACATAACAAAAACAAAAACACAAATGATAACAGAAAACTTTTCAAAACAAGATATATTCATGTGGTAGCAAATGTTTGAAGGATTAAAAGAGAACTATTAAGAATAATTTCAAAACCATTCAAAAATTATATTATGTAATCATGGAAGTTTGTAAGAGAAAAAATCAGAGAGATTTCTGATGCTTTTTGTCCCCCTGTTGATTGATCTTGGAAAGATTGGGTTCAGTTTATGATATTGATGTACCCCAAATGGCCCTCCTTTAAGCTTGTGTTTCTGGCCCAAGGCCAAATATTTTGTGGAGGAGGGGGCCACTAAGCTCTGCTGACTTTACATAGTAAATAATGAATGATAGAGATTAAAACAACAACTATCTTTTTACTACATGACCCCATATATTATGTGCCCTATTTCTTCTCACAGCTGTTGAGATAACTTAAAAAGGGAATGGATTTGTCAAGATTATTTGAGAAATGCTACAATGATTAAATATTGTCCTCTTAGGAGGTGGTTTGCGCAGTCCTTTGCAATCACAGATTTATAAAGTATACTGTTCTCTAAAAGTAAGAGGAAAAGAGAAAAGATTGGATGCTGAAGAGTGAATTTGTATCAGAAAGATATAATGCTGTACTACTGACTGAAATGAAAATTCAAGAATAATAATGAAGTCAGATGTACATGTAGGCACACCATCATGCACACCATCATGCACACCATCATGCACTGTGACTTAAGGCTATATGCAGTAGGTTTGCAATGATGAGAAAATACAGTTTGATCCCTTTTGTTTTATGTAGGTAAATTCTAAAAAGCATATGAGAAATCTATCTCAAAGCACCAAATGTTTTATTCTTTTTATCACTGAGTTTTAGGAAAACAATTGAGTAAAGATGTATGCTTCTGATACTGTATTGGCAGCCATTGACATGCTGTGGAGGGGCAGTTTTGCACAGTTCAGTTCTTAAAATAGAAGGGAGAATTTACTGGTGAATGAAGCACTTTATAAGTTGCCCTCCCATTTTCCAACATACAATCTTGCTTCGTCATTATCCCTTAGTCTTATCCTTCCTTACTCTTAAATCTGGCCTTGTCTATCTCATCCTCTTTCTCATCTATTTCCCCTCCCTATATCTCTGTGTATGTATGGACTTGACTATGTATGCATATCTTTAAATCACACTAACCTCTTCTCTTGCCTTGATGTAGTAGTATAAGTAGTAAGTATTTTTGATTATCATGTAACAATATATTTATTGATATTGTTATTAATTTCAGTGAATATATCCCTTTTTCCATTCTTGTAGGGAGCTAGAAGAGGAACTACTACGTCATGAATTAATTCTTGCCAAAATGCATGAGGAGCTTAATCGAGGGGTCGCTCACAAGGTAAAATGATGACTAAATTATATTATACTCCACCTGAATTCGCCTATTCAGTAATATACATGTACATGTACCTTCTAAAATAGGTATATAATATGCAAGCAGTCATCATTACAATCAAAATGATGTAATGATTAAAGAAGGAGGGACCAGTACAATTTTAAAATACACTAATAAAAAATCCATGTGTAGATTTTTGTTTAGCATCCGGAAATTAGATATACCCCAACCTTAACCTAAGAAGTAGAGTGAATATACATGTAGTGTTGAGAGTGAAAACTTATTGAAAACAATGAAAAGCATTACAAATCTCAGTTTAGATAATCAAAATTCTTTATGTTGACTTGTATTGTAAGATTGGCACTAGTAAACAAGATATCCCAGCTTTACCTTAACAAACAAAGTCAAAGCAAGACAAATGTAATGACTAAGAAATAAATTAAGAGCATTGCCAATCTTGAATATTATAATTGGAATTCTATCTGTGTAGTTATAAGTGTAAGATATCCCAATCCTTAACATAACCAACAAAATCGAATAAATTTATTGATTAAAAATAGTTGGAAAGCATTACTAATCCAAAGTAAAATAATATTTAGTTAAAGGAAATAAGAGATAATCTGACTCTACATGCATGGATTAGTACAGTAATACGATCTAGAAGATTGTGATCAATGCATTCTGGATATATTTATGACTCTTTGCTCTCATGTCATATTATGTTTGACTGGTTATTGCTATTTGTATGGCCATGAACCCAGACCATAACATTGGCATGTTATCAAATGATATCACATGATAATACATTTTTAAGAAGGATAATCTGATGATCCAATGCTATTGATTTTCATCCGTGTAATCAGAAGGCCTTGGAAGGGGTGATTGTTGGGGGTTAAAAGAAAGAGACATATGATATAACATCCCTGGCAACATTCTGTCATGTATAGCTGAATGATTTCCTCTGATTTTTTTTTCTCTGTATTTCCTTCTCATTTTCCAGAGCACAGAAGATAATCTATGGGAGGTGCAGAGAGTAGTCACACAACTAAAGAGAAAGGTAAGAATATGGTACTTGTGATTTGGTTTCAATACATATGCGTTTACAAAGTCAATAGGACTTACTGTTTGGTTTCTATCCATTTATGGGTGCTTTGAGAATTATAAGCACTTGCTATTCTTGAAAGCAATTAAATAAAAACTGGCCTTGATGACCAGTTGGCTATATTTAGTAAACAAGTAGTCAGATCCAGATTTAGATTGAGATTGATGATCACATGCCTTGTTTTGCAAAAGATTACAACATAGGTAAAAGGATTGTCTACTTCCCATATATGTATCAGTGTCTTCATCAGATGTTTGTATTTTCTCTTCTTTTGTTTTTGGTCATGACTTTATAGCAGTTATATGTTTACCATCAAATTCTGTTGGGAGATACGATTTTGGCTTCTGTGAGAATTTTGTATTCCTTCATTAGCAGAATTGGAGATAAACTTCAAAGTATATTGTAACTGTTATAATTGTATTAATGATATGATAGCAATTTACATAGCATCTTTTCCAATGGATACACAATGCTTTGAGATTTCATCCCTGGGACAGTTAGAGTTCAAATATATAGTCTGTTTGGAGCCAGAAGAGTGTTAACTCAAATACTTTAACACAGAGTTAATGACCCTCTGGCTCTGAACAGACAGCATACAAGTTACCAAGCAGTTACAGTGTGACTTCAATGATATATATATATATATATATATATATATATATAATGTGTTTATGAAAGTATTGAAACATGTAACTTTCATCATTCTTTTTTCCAGTTACGAGTGAGCAGAAGAGTCTCTGAGACTAGACTAGCAGCGAAAGAAAAGGAGATGGAAAGCAAGGATACCAAGACATCATCAACATCATCATCTAAAGAACGTTCTCCTATAAAGACAATGTCTCAACCACCGGCACCATTGAAAGAGGATGTCAAAGAGACACCCACTGGTATGTTACATGAAGTATTTTGAATGCAATATACCAATTTAAACTATGTATTCATCCTTTTGACTACAGGTATGGGGGGGGGGTCTTTTTCAGGGTACAAATATGAATTATTAACTTTTTATGTGTTTGGAACAGAGGTACTGAATGATAAATGATTAAAGTGAAAAATAGAATAAAAAGATTATTTGAAAGCTTTGATATTTCTTTTGATTTTTAGAAGTTGAAAAGCCAGCTGATGCTACAGCTCCCAAGGACAAGAAAGAGGAACCTGTAAGTGGAGATGATGAGGTCGATGTTTTCCAGGAGAAAACAGAAGAAGAGGAAGCACAAGTTGAGGAGGATACAAAGGAGGATACAAAGGAGGAGACGAAGGAGGCGACGAAGGAGGAAAGGAAAGAAGAATCAAGAGCTGAGAGTGAGGAAGAGGTAGAGAAAGAAGATGAACCAGAGAAAGAAGCTGAACCAGACCTAGGTAATTATCTCAATAGCACATCTTTATTTTTGCTCAAGTGAAGGATGTTTGTATTTCTTATTTTTCTATCTTTTATCTTTTAACTGTGTCAAACTACTACTTATAGTTCCTCAATAATGATACGTAGACAACAATATCCTATTAACTACATAATAGTAGTCTGTGTTGTTGTCTTTTCTAAACTGCGTAAACGTTATATCAATCTTGCCATGTGTACATGTACTATTTACCATCTGAAGTAACTTAAAAGTTTAAGAGGTTCAGTAATTATTAAAACGAATACTGTAAATCCATAAATTTGGGGCAATATTTTTAGTGGTCCATGTTTTATGCTGCAAAAGCATTGAATGATCACATTGATGATGATGATCACATGTGCAGAAACACCCGCCATTAGCATTCAGCAAAACTTTCATGGAGTAAAGTTAGTGGCTTTTAATGCATTACTGTATAAAAGATTATGCATGTACACAGTTATGTATAGAGATCTTTATTTTGTATTGGATGCATAAAGATTATCAATATTTACCCCTTCCTATCCCGTTTCCTCCTTCACCAGAAATGATGAAACTCCTGCTCCTGTCACAAGCCGAGGTGGTCGCAGAACACGATGAGTTGATGAACATCCGCAACGAGCTCCAGAAGCGCATCGAGGCTGAGCGGCAGGAGATCGCCAAGCTACAGTCTGTCATCTCTGAAGCTAAGCAAGCAGCCAGGAGGAGAGGGGCATCGGTGGATAGCATCGACAGCTCTGTGGCATCAGAGAGTAGCAGTGAAAGTGTATCTTTTTGAATATTAGCAAAGATAAGCAGTCAACCCTGTATAAATGCCATTCTGTATAGAAAGACCACATTTTTTTGTTAACCTTGAAAGGGTTACTATTGAAACATGTAAAGAAAGACTGTTTAGACCACCTGCCTGTAAAAACCACTCTGTTTTTCTCTCTAGGACTGTCTTTCTATACAATTTCGACCGTATAGATGATATTCAATGTTTTTTATATTTTATAGTGGGGAAAAGATGGTAGCTCAATGGAATGTGATGCTATGTCTTTTTATTTTGTGTGTTCAGGACTTTGTGCACAACCTTTTATTTATTTATTTTTTTTTCCTTCAGTTGTACATGTAGAAATGGAATTGAATTATCACCTCTGAAGAATGGATATAGAGCTATTCATGTGAAATGTGCGAGACATAGGCGCCGCTTTTCCAACATCAAAAACTTAACCTAAGGTTAAGTTTTTGAATTTTTAATATAATTTTAAAAGTATATGTTCTTATTCAATGAAACTTGGCCTAAAGGGTTATCAAGTATCCCCAATCATGTGAGTAGAATTTCAGGTCACAAAGTCAAGGTCAAAGGTCATTTCAGGTCAACAAACTTATGGGGCGTTGCAAGAAAGTTGCAATCAATTGCAAATCTCCAAAATCAAGCGCAAGTCTTGCGATTAATTGCAAATTTGCAATTGATCGCAACTCAACATTCTTGCATCGCCCCATTAGTAAGAGAGAGAGAAAGAGAGGGGGGAGAATAAAAGCTAGATCTAGTTAATTTCACTGAATTGTCAAAAACTTAAATCCTAACAAAATCCAAGGAAATTTAGGAGACTATTTGGGTGTTGCAAGAAAGTTGAGTTGCAATCGATTGCAAATATCAGTTGCAAATTTTGCAAATTGCAATCAATCGCAACTTGCAATCAATTGCAAATTTCTTGCAACGCCCCATTAGACTATGTTGTGGCATTATCATCAAAAACTTAACCTGAGGTTAAGATTTTGAATTTTTAATATAATTTTGAAAGTATACATTCCTATTCCATGAAACTTGAACATAAGGGTTATCAAGTATCATCAATCATGTCATTAGTCTTTTAGGTGAGAAATTCAAGGTCAAATGTCATTTCAAGTCTGCAAACTTAGACTTGTTGTGGCATCAACATCAAGATTTTGAATTTTTAGCATAATTTCAAAAGTGTTTGTTCAAATTCCATGAAGGTCATTTTAGGTCAGTAGACTTGGATTATGTTTTCACAACTTAATATGAGAATTAACATATCAATTTTTGTTATTTGTTCATGTTTCATGAAAGTTATCAATCTTGGTACAAATAATAGTAAATAATTCTTCTGATGATTCTTAGTCAATATTCACTTCAAAATGCTGTTATATTCAGAGGATTTCATTTTTGGGGGCCTGCTGATGGGCCACCCTGCCTATAAATAATGTCCCACCCTCAATTTTTTATCATATCGAATTGCGTAATGCAGGCGAGACCGCCGAGAGCATTTCCCTTGTTTTATTTAAATGAAACTCGAAAGGTGATTCCTCATGCTAAATATATTACTCATTGCAGATGTAGTATCGAAAATAATATCGCTAGTGATATTCGTTTGTCTCGCAATGTATGGTCAATAGGGGATCTAAAAGATCACGACGTTTCGTGCACCGCTGCAACACTTCGTCAGGTGATAAAATCTATTGTAAGCAAGCGTCTTTTATACTCTACAGGAGGACCGGCGGTCAGTTAATTGGATCAATAATTGGAACAATAGCGCACAAGGCCTATTGGCCGACGCACGTACGATATGCCACCATGACACCCGTCCAGCCGGCCAGCACCGGTCGATTCCAATCAGCAGGCGTTGATTGGTTTGAGCACGCTATTGTTTCCGCCTGGCAGGCGAGCCGAGCCAGCAGCCTGCTGATTGGTTGAGCACCGTGTGCGTCGGCCAATAGGCCTTGTCCGCTATTGCTCCAATTATTGATCCAATTAACTGACCGCTGGTCGTCCCGTAGAGTATAAAAGACGCTTGCTTACATTAGATTTTATCACCTGACGAAGTGTTGCAGCGGCGCACGAAACGTCGTGATCTTTTAGATCCCTTACTGACCATACATTGCGAGAAAAACAAATATCACTAGCGATGTGATTCCTCATGTTAACTGAATGGATTCACATCAAAGAAAGTGTAACAAAGCCTCTTCTCACAAAGCCTCTTCTCATCTCTTAATTAGCAATAATATTGGGAGATCTATGGACATTATCATAATGCTGTATAAATTACTTCTGTTGATTGTGTAGATGTCAATTTTTGTGTAAGTCGTATATTTTCCTTGACAAAAACTATCTATAGGAGGATGAAGAAGAGTTACAGAGGATACTAGAAGGACTGATCAGGGAGAATGAGGAATTGAGAGTAAGTGAGATTCCAAGTATTTCCACTCCATCCATGGCATTTCCACAGTAAATGGCAGCAGAGAAGTTAAGAATGAAATAAATGAAAATTGAATTGGCTGTAGAAAAAAATTACATACCGGTAATTTCCACTGTGATGAAGTGAATATCCATGTAAGATATTTTATTCCTAATTTATTAGTGAAACAAAGCATTATAAATCAATATTTCACCATGGAAAGTAAATTTCCAAAGACATGTTGGCCCAGAAGGGTCTATAAAAAAATTGGAAACTACATGTACATTATGAGTCTGTGAAGACTTCAGTATTTAGGATATCATGATGATGCATTTCTCATTCAAAATTTGTCAACGTGGGCTTGACTGAAGTCAAGGACAATTCACAATTGTTGATCAAAAGTAATACATCCATTACCATTTGTTAACAAGCTTGTTTGTTGTGATTTTTCTTTCCAACAGCGGAAAAACATGCAGTTGAGTCATAACATCCACAACGAACGTGAAGCCTGTGCAGAGCTACGTGTCCAGATCAAACTACAGGAACAGATGCCCCAGATGCTGGAAGCACTGGCCCAAGCTGGTATCAAGGACACTTCATCCAAACAAAAATCTGGACCTAAAGATCCCTCAGGCAAACCCAAGAAAGTTGCAATAGTCACTGAACCTATCAAAGAGTTGTCAGCAGAGAAGGACATACCTACAAATAAGAGCAGAGAGGACAAGAATGAAAATATGAATTCCAACAATAGTCCAGAAGTTCTGGAGGAGAAGAATGTGGATGATGCAGGAAAGGCATCATCTAGTGTTGCGGTGGAGAAAGAGACTACTCAGGATAGACATCTGGAGGAGACTGCTCTGTGAGCTTGAAATGAATATGACTTATTTCTTTCTTTATCATGCCGCTTGATGTAACCTGCAAAGCAAATATCCAAACTTGGGCAAATTGGAACATCCTAGAAGATCTTTGCCCAAGTTAATTTAGTTGTAATCCTCAAAGCCAAGATTTTATGTCTTTCCGGTGGTGCCAAAATCATAGCGAATACAATCATATTTTGATTGGATGAAGAGAAATATTGAAGGTGATAAGATTTGCCATCATAGTAGTTGCTTTCTTTGTCAAACTTTTATCCTGAAGCAGATCTAAAGAATTAAAAAGAAAATAAGTTAGATGTCTCTCGAACATTGCAACACCTATACTACTTATAGGGATCTTACATAACCCTAAACATATCTCCAAGCAATAATAAAGTGTAACTCTGTAGAGTTGATAAGGAGATTTGCAGGAATGTTACATGTAACTCACTCAAGAGAAATGATACTTTTTTCTTCAATAAAATAAGATCATGAATCTGGAATATTCTCTTCAGATTACACTCTATAAGGGAACATTTACTATCAGCATTAAATACATGTACCTTGATTTGAGCCGCTTCATATTTAGGTAGGGGAAAAAAGCTCAGATTCTTAAATGTTGAGGCTATTCATGGTCTGAGATTGATTTGTAATTATTGGCAATAATCATTAGTTATTATAGGATTCCACCAATATTTTCTTGCCATATTCTTTTCTTCAGTAAGAAGGATCTGTAATATACTGATTTTAACTGCACCTGGTCATCAGAAACAACGATTATCAATAGTATTGTTTGTCAATCCCCCTTTTAGTTCATGTAAATACAACCCCATCTTTAGAATTTCTATCGTAAAATTTCACAAATATCATCCACATTCTGTGCTGAGTTGTAATTTATGATCTCAGAGAATTACCCATTAAATTGAACACTCTTTCTATGTGAACCCCTTCTTGTTGACTGACTATTTTTTTAAACACATGTCTGAAATCAATTTCCAAGTGTTAAATTTAGACTTGAAATCCTTGTTTCATTGGTGCATTTGGCATAGATATACATTATTCCATGCACTTAAAAAAGTGAATACCGGTAGTACATTGAAGACCCTTTTCTATTTGTGCACGTCTGCATGGTCCCTCCTCTATTTTTTTGTTGGCCCCCAGCTATGCCTCTACCTCTGTTCCTTAACAGTTGTTCATCTAAACCAGAGATTCAATTAAGGTGAGCAGCTATTGAGAAATGTTCTAAATCTATTTCAAGCCATGACGATAAAGGAAGTGATGTTTCACAACTATTGTTCACCATGGGGCTTATTTTCTGTTATATTAAAGATAAACTTGAGTTCTGGGCCTTGTTTCATAAATAACAAGTTACAATGGCTGTTATGAGCTACTGAAATCATGGCATTTGATTGGCTGAGAGGAAATTTGTCATAGAAATTTAGCGATTGTTATTGATATGAAGTCTTGTGAAACAGGGCCCTGGTCATGCAAATAGATTGTGAAAGAAACCGTCTGGAAGCTAGTTTGAAAGGTTGATTTTGTAGTAGGAATTGGTGTTTACTGTGAGGTTCAAGTTCATCAAATTGACAAGATCTTGACTCGATCTTGATGAAAAGCACACGCACTGCACACAGAAATGGGGATATAGGACTACACACACATGTGACATGAATGTTTGGTCCAAACATGTCACCTAATTCTTGTCGTATTTTGAATATGAGAGGATGTGAAGAGCAATCCTTTACAGGGAACTTTTCTATGATGAATTTCTTCCATACTATCATACAAATAGTGAGGATAAAGCTCACAGATTAGTTTGCACCTCTACTGGAACTCGGCTTTATCTGTAATGTTATACCCCAACTATCTGTATGACAAAAATAAACTTTCTGTTTAATAATTGTGTGATATTCATACTTCTTTGCTTCTTAAAATTTTTCATTTAAGATTCTCTTTGGCTAATTATTCAGGGAGTTGAGCTCTGCAAATACATATATACTGTTTATCCTTTTGTTTTTATTTTCAGTTCTTCTGCATTCCTGAACCCACCCACATATTTTATACTCCTTCTCAGTATATGCCAAATAGCATTCTTATGTTTTGTCATCAATAAGGCATAGATCTTTGGAGGGCTTTTGTTATAGTCTGTTATTTAAATCATAGGACTGTCAGAAAGCATACTTTTTTCATGACTTCTACATTTGTGAAGAGCCTTTATCTTGATACTACCCTCTCAACTAGTCTCATAATGAGACGGTGAACAGTGGTTCCTCCCTGCTTTAATTTGTGCTAGTGGTGTATACATGTATTACAAAGGGTTTGTGGAATGGGGCACTTGATAATGAACACAACCTTTCATGAGACTTTACATTTAGGCAGATATTGACACATCTATTAGTTAGAGATATAGTTGAGTACTGGTCATGAGATATAATTTTTTTGGAGAAAAAAAATGCTAGAAGTTCTTGGAAAAGTTTGATTATGTAGTAAATAGAAATCGATGTATACTGTGAGGTATTGGAATCATCATCATGACAAAAGAGCAAAAAATGACCCAATCATGCTGAAAATCACTTGCATTGCCCACAGAAATAGGTACATATAGAACTATAGTACACACATGGCATGTACGTTTGGTGCAGCTGTTTCTCGTCATATTTAAAATATAATGCATTAGAAGAGCAATCCTTGTCAGGGGATATTTCTACTATGATATCTTTACAAACTGACCGAAAAAGAATGAGAAAACTCCCATATTGAGAACTGAACCTTTTCTGTGAAGAGAATATATACTCTCCCCTAAGGACTTTGGTAGTGATCTGTAGTCTATGTGTAATTGTAATCATTTGTATTCAAGTGAACCAGAATTTGTAGAGGCTGTATTGTTATAATAATATGATACTACTTCCATTATTCCATATCTATTGTGTATTTATCTATAATGAATTTTAGTGTATTTATATCACTTTAATATTCTAATCCATTCTCCTTCAGTAGATCTACTTGACTCATGATAAATATAATTTACCAAAGTACTCTGTGACATACTTTATATCTTGCTAGGTCCTCCATCCTCCAACATTAAAAGCTCATTGTTAGGCCTAAAAAAAAAAAGATGTTGTATTGCCCTTTAGGTGCTAAAACATGGGTCGGTCGCAAAGGGCAATACAACATTTTTTGCTTTACGCCTTATTTCAATAATCCTGCCTACTCCACTAGATTTGTTTATTCTTTGATATCATTGTGGAAATGATTCAATACTTCTTAATGCTTTGAAAGCCACAGAGTTTTACCTCAACAATACATTATGAAAATAGACTTCATCTTAATACTAGAGCAGGACTCTAGTTTTCATATGATCTATTGAAATGAAAAGTACTGCTATGTGTAGTTGACACTGCTTCTTACCTTTGTAGAGGCAAAGATTTTCACATGCTTCACAAAGAATGGCGATAAAGTGCTATTTGCGTATTCTGCTAAAGTGTGTACAATTTCTTCGACTTTGAATGTAGCCATTCATTCATTCATGATATATAATTTCTTTCAGTTTTCAAGACCAAATGCAGCCAAAATGTCAAACTGTAGTTTATCACTTAAGACTCGTTCAGATATGTAGTGGTAAACCGTGGCCCTTTTTTAAAAGCAAGTATTAAATGAATGGCAACTACATGCTACACTGAGTTATGTGTAATCAGATAGAGAAATGGGCAGCATATTAACCTTCGATATAAAATAAAAAAGAATCTGGCTTACCGCTTCATATCTGAACAAGGCTTACTTGTAGCATGACCTTTTAGAAGTAGACATGTTTTGCAAAATCTGATAATTCATACCTGTATGCATTAGATTGTTGATCAGTCTTCGTTTCATTTATCTACTTACCATTATGTGTAGTGCTGTAGTGTAAATACAATGATATGTACATGTTCACCGAAACAAGAAATAAATATTCATTGAAATTAATAAAGTATCAAGTATTTTGTTTGGTGATGTGATAATATTATTATGCAAGCATTGGGATGGGTCAGAAATTATCCACTTATTTGTACAACCAAAGGTGAGAGGAAGACAATTTTATTTTTGTATTTTTATTATTATTATTATTATTTTTTATTATTATTTTTTTTTGGGGGGGGGGGTGGGAGGATTTTCAAATTGGTGCCTCGAATTTTAATTTCAGGTTGTTTGAATGCTTGAAATGAGTTTTGTAGATTGTGTGTAATTTTCAAATTAATTCAAATGTAGATGGCAAATGAAGATAAAATTCCTTTGCCATAGTAACCTTTGTTGTAGCAACATGATCAATTTGGAATTCACATTAAAGGGCAAGCCAACCCATGTAATAAGTTCATTCGTATGAAAGCAGGAAAATAAGATAAACAGAATACCTAGCGAAAGTTTGCAATCAATCAGACCACCAATAAGAAACTGATGAATGTTTGAAATATGAGATCACTTTTAGGAAGAGGATTGCAACGTAGTTGCGGATAACTCTCCTGTTTGTCAAGTACAAAAATATCATTAATTTTTTTCTCCTAAGTGCCTTTGCCCTTTGGACACTACTCAAAATATATTATGGATAGCATATTATTATAGATCCTCTAATGGGAATAGACCCTCCTGAGTCATATTTTTTTGAAAATTTGAAATTTCAGTCATTTTGTGTGTTAGAAAATGGGAAAGTTGTCTGCCACTACATCACAGATATATTACTGATTCAGTCAATTTGAAAAGCCCATATCTATAGTGATTACAACCTGCAAAAAATTCATAAGTTTCTCAGATTTTCTGCTTTCCTCTAGAGGAGTTTGCTATCAAGTTTGGATTTCCCTTTAAGTGAAATAGCACTGTGTAAAATCATTATTACTATACCCTATTTTCAAACAAATAATTATACAGCTATTTTTAAACCATGAAGCCTACATGAAAACATTAACAACAAACTTGTTAAGAGAATAGCCTTAGACCATGTATTGATATAAAATATACATTCCAATGAAATAAATGTAGTGACCTTTAATGAACATGTTTCCACATCTCACTATCAACTTGTCAACATACAACAACCATACAGACTTTAATAAAGAGTGTAGGGATATAAATCTTTATTTACACATTAATAGAATTCATATAACTTTATACAGAAATCTTGGTACAAATGAATGTTAAATATAGAAATCAAGGTGGATGTCTTTGGACGGAAATTCAGAATTCATCATCTTGAACACACAACCAGTAAAATGTCTTGCCATTCACAGTCAATGAAAGAAGAGCACCCCATTCCATGAATTCCAACATATCATAACCTGATGTATGTTAATTGCCAAATCTGTTCCTCTAGTATCTTTTATCATGTGCATGTATAGAAAAAAGTTGAAAGATTAATAAAGGCCACTTGTGAAGGTCTCTTTAATAAGGTAACAACTTAAAACAACATTTGGACGGAATGTATTATAGTTTGAACATAAAATATGGGACATACGATACTGTAGCTCGTATCAACTCGAGTCATTCATGTATGTGTAGGTCTGCCATTCGTACTAAATTGAAATTGAAGCTTAATTCTTGCATTAGAAAAATATAATTTTTCTTTGCTACATTGCATTTCAAGGATACTAAAAACTCTTAATACTTCAAAACACACGAGTCGGCAAAAAATTAAAGTAGCACCATCTTCTTGCCTGGAGAGCATATAAAGTGGCTTGATATTGTGTAATCATATAGATAAGTCAGATCTCATCAGCAATTGATAGGCAATACTACATTTGATTCCCAGGGAGTCATACATTTTAAAATTGCAATGATTCATGTAAGGTTTGATATTAAGATTCTATTTGTGTTGGCAAGGAGTGGAGGTACTTGTTTAATTGCCTAATTTCTGCCTTCTTATTTTTGACACTAATTGTGTAGTAGCTCTAAGAAGCTTGTTCTCTTGCCTTTATCCGGTGTTAAAATGATACTAGTGTAATGCTGTGGAACTTGCTTGCCTTTTTCTAAAGTGATCAGTACAATCTCACTCAGCTTAACTCTGATCGATGCAAAACCTCTTTTTTTTCTCACTCCATTACCTGGGTATTCCTGATGTTGCATCTCATCTACATGCAACATGGTATTTAATTAAATTGTAAAGAAGGATGTTGACATTGTTCCCATCCAGCCTCACACTGGCAGTGTGGTGGTGCTCAAGACCTTGCGGCCCCTTTATATATTACACCACTTTGACTCGTTTCCATCAAAGATGAACAAAGATGTTCGCAACAGTCTGGTGCATCATTACACTAGTGATGTTGTGGTATCAAGGAACATACTGGATATTCTCAATGTTAAATCTGTTTGAATCATCTCATTTGATGGTGTGATTTGGTGGTGTTGCAAGACTACAGAATCTGCTGAACCCTCTCTGTCTTGAACCTCTTGGTCTCTTTTACACTGATGTTATGGTACAGAGAGAATATTTACAAAGTTCTCATCCATCATTACACTGGTGGTGTTGTAAAACCAAGGAACTGGCTGGCCAGTCTCTGTTATTAAATCTCTTTGACTCATTCACAACAATTGCATGGTACTGAGGAAGAGGGGGGATATTCTCATCCATATCTAAACTTGTGGTGTTGTGGAGCCAAGAAACTTGCTAGACTTGATTTCAGCCACTTCTCTCTGCCTTATCTCCAAATTGGCTTGTTGTTCTTTCAAGTACTCCCTCTTCTCCTTTTCATCCTCTTCCAACTGTTCTTGTAGCTCCTTCCTCCACTAAAAATGAATAAATGATCATAAGCAAAATAAGCAAATGATTACTTTAGAGTTAATCCACTTGAGATAACTGCAGTAACAAGCACAAAGCACGTCTAGTAGCTATTCCACAACTAATGTAAATCTAATGTAAATATTTGGTTTGGTTTGATGTTTTTTTTTTACCTGACTGCTAAGAAAGCATGTGTATGCTTGTAAGTAAGCAACCAGGGGACCGACGGCTTTAAGTCCTCTCCGAGGGAATTGGTAATGAGGATTAATGCCTTACCAAAGGGCACTAGCGCATCGACTTGGTTTCGAACCCGAGACCTCCCGGTTACGACACCACTGCTCTACCACTGAGCCATCGTGTCTCCTTTAATATCTTTGCACAGCACTTCAAATTGCTTTTCACATTACATCGTACATATGCATATGAATTTGAATTCACCACTAACATTCACAAGATCAATAGACAACACTTATCACCAATTCAACACTTTGGAATAGGTGCCTTTTAGAGGAGTTGATTAATAAATTAAAGGCATACCTGGTCTTCAACAATCCTCTTGAGGTCCATGTTGGTCCTAGAATATAGCCCAACTTCAGGATCTTGGTCCTGAAAAGCTGTTGCCACCTGAAGCTCTTGTCTGAATAAAAAAATTAAAGGACAAATATCACTAAAACTATCAGAAGAGATGTCAATGAGTAGATACTGAAGTTTGTATGATGATAAATGTTCTAGAATTATAAACGACCACAGATGAATGATATTACTGTTATCAATCAGCTTAAAGAACAGGATGATTTCAACTACATAGACATTAATCATATATCAATTATCCAGGCATGTAACAGATAATTTATCCAATGATTGACTACTTTAGAAAGATACAAAGCTGGTGAGCTGGATGTGAATGTTACATGTATTTTATGCAAATTCAATTAAAGATATGACAGGGCCCTGGTCTTTATAACAAGTTTCTCCTAGAGCTTACTTGCAAGTGCATATTTGCTTTCGTAGCACTCATGTAAAACACTCAGTCCTGTAACATATAAACTGTACTATGTGCAGAAAAAAAAGCATATAAGACAATCATATAATTGCATTCATACTTTACCTGAGTGAGAGCCTATTTGGTCCTTTCCTGATGGGTTCCATTGGTTTAGGCAGCTCTACTTTGTTATGTTGTGGTTTCCTGGGCCGTTGAACTACAGGAGCCAGGGGTGGTAGGTAGGTCGAGGCTAGGCCAGCAGCTAGGCGAGAATTCAAGCTATGTTTGGAGGGGCTTTTCTGCATTTCTTTCTCAAGGTGGGCATCAACCTAAATTGATTAAAAAATATATCATCTTGAATAATATTAAAGGCATTGTTTAACAATGTTAAAACTCAGATGCACGGCCCTACGTGTTTTCAGTGTCTGTAATATGGTGTAATATTAAAGCCCTAAAAAAAAATCGCGCTTCAAAATGATCAAGAAGTGCCTCAAAGAAGTAAAAAATCTTTGAGTGATCGGTTTTACCATACTCGTTTTCCCCAATAGACTGTAGTGTTATGAAAACCATTAGGAAAACGCATAAATATCTTGATAATCAGACAGGCGATCGGCTTGTAAAAGTCATGGGGTTCCTGACTGACCTAAAGGTTTATAATTATGATTGCAGCATGAGCTAATTCCAGGATTTTGTTTCAGAATCTGAGACAAAGTTACCGGATACTTTAAAAGTATAATAATAACATTTAGAGGCTCAATAGTGCTCATATTCATCACACCATAGCATTCAGGATGTTCCTATATAATTTGCTTTGACTTCTACTAGCATACCCTCACAGAGCTCTAACCATTCAAGAAATTCATTACTACAAGATACTCAAAACAAAACAATTAGCTGGAGACAAAGAGTAACCTAAATATACCTATACAGGGACTTATCGCAAAATGCCATAATTTCAAAATATAATTTTTTACCTTACACGGCCACAGTGTTGTTGGGTCCACAGCCCTCTGACTGTAACAGTTTGGCTCATATTCATTACAAAAGAAGGACTAACTAAAACCTAGTTTAAGTTAGTCCATAATTTACATAGCGCCTAGTGTTAAGCTCTACATTCTGTACAAATCAATGTAATTCTATAGCAACGTGAGGAAAAAATGAATCGATTTCATGAATTGAAAATGCAAATTGAGTTCATTTTGACAATATTTTTTATGTTTATTTACCGGTAGTTACAAAATATAGTCATATTTGCAGGATGATGAAGTTGACACTTGGTGCTCCATAAATCAACAGACTAAATCTACCGACTTAAACTGGACTAAATAGTAATACTACATGTATCATGAACATGGATACCACAGTTTCACGCGGTGAGCCTGAAAGGAGACTCATGTTAGAGATCTGTGCTGTACAATATAAAAGTCTGAGCGGGGAGGTGTCAGGGCCTCATGGCTATAGTCTGAAAACTAGAACCCCTGGATGAATATGGGTCTCTAACTCTAAGTTATATGTAAACAGTTTCCACACTGGTTCATACCTGTCCCACTCTGAATGCTTCCATGACCCTGTCATCCCTCTCCTTGCTGTGTCTTATCATTAAGAAGTTCCAGGCTGTTGTGCGCAGCCCCTCTTTGGTCGTATCCCCTTCCAGACATCGACTGAGTTTCACCAGAGCTAGGATTGCTGCATAGCGAACTCTCCATGACCAGTCTTCAGTGAGACCTTTGTATGGGAAGAAGAAAACAATATTTTGACCTTCTCTTCAATCATTTTCATTGCGGCACTTTTCTTTCTCATCATGAAACTTTCGCAACTTGTAAATAACAGCAACTTTTGTGGCAAAAAATTTATGTGACTTAATTGCCACAAAAATTCAGTCTTGGGTTCGTTGTGATTCAAGTATTGTGTTGCATGAAACTTTCAAGAGTCTGGACCGATCGCAAAAGTCACAAATGTTTAATGCAGGAAAACATTTCTGATTTTACAGTAATATTTTATAGATGAGAAATTATTATGTTTAAAAGAATGGGTGATTTCATGATATTATGAAACCACATGAAATTAAAAAAACACACACACTCAAGAAAGAAAGATTACCGATAAACCTTTTCAGGACTCCCCAATCCTCCCCCCTCTCTCACATGGTTCAACCCTAAGCCTACTGTACACATGAAATTTATTGAGAAGATGAAATATCTTGCATTTTAACTGTCAAACAATTGCAAAACAAGATATCTAATTCACAAAATGGTAAAGCAAAGAAAACAACTAAAACAATAAACTTCCAGAATTTTAGTTTGATTATAGTTCCAATAACATGGTCTTTCAAACATAAATGTGTTTCTAATGCACATACCCTGTCTCAAAATAATAAAAAAAAGGAAATTAAAAAAATTATGTAATCAAAGAGCTCCTCACCTAAGTCATCGTCAGGAGGATTCTCATACTCGGCCATGTCCAGCAGGCCTGCGCTCTCCAACCCACTGAGTTTCAGAGACGTCATGGTAGGGGCACTCCGGTAGTCTGGCTTACGATCTCCAACCAATGCTCTCTTCTGAATATTTGACGTGTTGCCATGGAGACATAAATGACCCATGAGGTCAGTGTAGGCAAAGGCCACCTCCCAGGGCCAGCCGTTTATGCCATCAAGATCAGATACCTATCAAGAAAATAAAGATCATTTCTAATAAATTCATTTGCTTTTGGTTCATATGCAAGTTCATTAGCAAGTGGACTACATCTCTCTTCATTTTTCACCTCTTATGGCTCTACTGTTTCTATCTTCCTTCTTATCACAAATTTTGACGGTATTAACTCTTTGCCAGCTTTGGTCGTTTAATGGAACAAATGCTGGACTGCCACAGTTTACTATTGTCACACATACAGTCTAAATGAGCATATACATGTGGCATCACACTCCTTACAATGTGCCCGTTTCAGGTTTCGAGTTCATGCCTTAAATTAGCAGTGCCATTCTACTGTCAAACAGCAAGAAGAAATTACATATTCTTTACTCTAGGTATACTCTCTGTTACGAAAATGACAATTTAACTGAGATTTGGGGGTTATAAACTCAGAATTCAAAACAAACATATCAAAATTCAACCAAATGAATAATCTGAACAGCAATCCTGCAAAAAAGTTTCAGCTAAAGCTCTGCATAACCATATGCATTTGCCGCAATTATACATTTTTTGTTACTCTGTGGACTATTACTCTGTGGACAAGACTTGACAAAGAAATAGGGGAGGGAAAGGAAGAGGAGAGTGATAGCTAGGGACAAATGTTTCCTTTAGACCAAGCTGTGTGATGGCAAACTTTACTTGCCCCCTTTAGATGCCTTAATAGGGAAGTGTCTCAGTTTACTACTCAACTGCACATTTAAGATCACATTAGGATGTTTGGCAAGATAATCAACTCAACTTACCATATCAGCTTTGAGCCTCCTTGTAAGTGGAGTCAGCTTTCCATCAGGTGTCTCTCCTGCTTGCTTGAACACCTTATTCGCTCCAACACCAACAGGCTTCTCACCCTTCATGTGCTGCTGTTGAAGTGCCTTCTTCTGAGCCGGTATCCGCTTCTCTATCCCCTCCTCTCCAACGATGTCAATATCAAAGCTAACCTCTCTCCTCATCCTCAGGCCTCCGGAGACCTCATCCTGCAGGATTGGCAGTGTGGCTTCACCAAATGGCTTGGTGACATCCACCCGTCGCATCTCCACCTCACTCGTCACCGGGCATGAGATCACTGTCTACATCCTCATCTTCCTCCATGACCGGGGACCGGGAGTAGACATGGTTACCTATGTGTTTCAATAAATTTGTAGCAAAAGAAAAAAAATAATAGTTCTGTTAGTAATGTCATGTCATCATATTTTAGTACATGTGTAAACTGTACAGTTTTATGTCAGGTTGTATATATTTCCCTAACACTGTAATCTCCGTCAATTCAGTCATAGGACTGTGATTGTGAAATTTTGTTCAAAAAATACTTAAATAACAACAGCAACAACAAAAAACGACAACACATGGCTACAATATCAAATAACTAAATAATTACTTTCAGACCAATTACCATTCCAGATTACAAAAACAATTATCATTCATAAGCATGTTTGAATGAACTAGTTTTACCCAGTCAAGAAATTAATAGTATTAGTATTTTTTTTTTACTACCACCCCGCCTTTGCCGCCGCCACTGCCACCAATCACTGCCACCACCACCACCACCACTACCACTACCACTACCACTACCACTACCACTACCACTACCACTACCACTACCACTACCACTACCACTACCACTACCACTACCACTACTACTACTACTACTACTACTACTACTACTACTACTACTACTACTACTACTACTACTACTACTACTACTACTACTACTAACCACTAACCACCACTAACTACTACTACTACTACTGCTCTACTACCACCACTACTACTACATGTCCTAATACTACTACTACTACTACTACTACTACCACCTACTACTACTACTACTACTACTTCTACTACTACTATACTACCACTGCCAATAATCACTACCACTACCAATACTACCACTAATCACTGCCAATACCACTACCACTACCACTGCCAATACCACTACCACTACCACTACCACTACTACTACTACTACTACTACCACTACCACTACTACTAATCACTGTCACTACCACTACCACTACCACTACCACTACTACTACTACTACTACTACTTCTACTACTACTACTTCTACTACTACTACTATACTACCACTACCAATAATCACTACCACTACCACTACTACCACTAATCACTGCCAATACCACTACCACTACCACTACCACTACTACTACTACTACCACTACCACTACTACTAATCACTCTCACTACCACTACCACTACCACTACTTCTACGTCTACTACAATTACTATTACTACTACTACTACTAATGATAATAATAGTAATATACCTAGCAGGGCTCCGGCAGAATCAAGTTGGCTTTCGCGGCTGCTGACATCAGGGACGCTCTGTACGCTGCTCCCGGATCCTTTCAGGGCTGTGCTCCTGTCACTAAGAGAGGCTGCTCTCTTGTCCTAATGGGTAATTTTGATGGAAAGAAGGTTCTCTGTTTGCTTAAAAATATCTCTCCAACAACACAAAATGATCAAGTTCTCAAAATACAAGCATACTATCTATTTTCATCTTGACCTACTCATTCCAGGAGGGTGTAACTACATGAAACTATTAAATGTAACCATTGGTATTACAGCATCCCAAAACATACATGTACAAGTACCTCCATACTTTTAAAATCATTATCATCATCTTTATTATTTGATCATTATCTGTATGAATTGTCTTCCAAATGATAGGATGCCACAGTTGTGAATGTTTATGAAGATAGTCTGAGTAACAAATGACAAGCACTGCACTGCACTGTACTTTAGCTTTTCTATCAAGAATGGTCTAGATCTTGGGTCATGTGATGTTTACATAACCTCTATCCCCCAACGAATAATAACAAATATCAAAAGGAAGAAGACATTATTGCTCTCATAGTAATGTTTATACTAGTTCTTACTTGTGGACTATCGATGTTAACAGCCACAGAAGTATTTCTGAGGCTTGTTGACTTGAGAAGTGAGTTGCTACTGAGATTACTAGGTTGCTTCAATCCCAAAGACATGTCAGAATCTAGACTGAATTTCTTAGACTTTGAGTCGCTGCGTAGCTCCATCTTTGAGTCCAGC
The DNA here is from genome assembly GCA_037976565.1 of Mesocentrotus franciscanus. Classification (NCBI taxonomy): domain Eukaryota; kingdom Metazoa; phylum Echinodermata; class Echinoidea; order Camarodonta; family Strongylocentrotidae; genus Mesocentrotus; species Mesocentrotus franciscanus. Next base: position 5,836,253 of record CP137666.1, on the reverse strand, counting down.
ATCTCGGTGAGTCTGATCTCAACTGATTGATTGTCACTCAAACTCCCTAAAGAAAGAAAAAAAATTGAAATGTAGCATACTGGCTGATGATATCGAACATTTCTACAGCCAATGCTAATTAATATACAAAAAATACAACAAATTTTATACTCCTATTTTGGAGTCGTTTTCCTCGACTACACTCTAACCGGTTGTAGATTATATCATTTTAATAATAATAATAATAGGCATTTTTTATAGCGCCGTCTATCTAGAAATTCTATTCCGAGGCGCACTAATTATTACCTCGGCTTTAGCCTAGCTGCCATTACAGCACTCTAGCATTTCAAGGAATTAATTCCTGCCAGGTACCCATTTACCTCACCTGGGTCGAGTGTGGCAAATGAAGATTAATGCCTTTCATTCCAATAAGTGCCAATCTGAGTTAACTCCGGCTTGTTAATCAACAGATTAAACAAATCAGTGTAGATTCTATGAATCTATATTCCTGACTGAATATTTGTTGAGATCATAGTAAATCACTATCTCTCACAATTTGGTTTCAATTCCTCGGTTAGGAGTATTTTAATAGTAGTTTCATAGAATTTTTTTGAACATACATGTAAATTATGATCTTATCATCTTACGTGTATCATCGCTTGATTCTTTATCAAAACACTGATTATTTAATAAGTGCAAGAATTTGCAAATGCTATTTATCAGTTTATTTGAATGTGAATGGATGAAAATAACCTATGTTTCCACTCTGAAAAACATCACCAATTCAGAAGAGCAGAAATTCACACAAACTCACTATTAAGTTTCTTTTTCATTTTTCCATCACTTATCAATTCTGAATTAAAATGGAAAAACTAACTATACCTTTTGAGCTAATATGACTTCCGTCTTCTGACCCCTCTGAATCGTCGAAACCATCCAGCTCAACCTCTTCCCCAAGATTATCAAAGCGATGAGCCTGACTGGCTCTACTGCCTGGTGTTGTATGCCGTGTAGGATCTCTTGGAGCAGAGGTTCCAGGGACCATACCCTTGGCTAGGTTTTGAAGTGTTTTCATCACTTTCATGTTGCCCTTTGCAGCTTCTGAAATGATGAAGAGGGCACACACTGCATCCACCCTGGGTGGGGTAAGATTAGGAAAAAATAAGGAAAAAGGTAATAACAATGATCTGCATAGGTTTCCTAGCTATTATATATGTATTTGAAAGTCACATGCTGATCAAAGACAGATATGACAGATTCAAGAATCCTAAGTTTAGAATGCAAAAGTTGATAATTTCAATAGATTTTATTCAATTGGTTTTGTGTGTGATGGCTATGTGATAGAGAAGTGATTTTATAACTGAAAGGTCTATAAGGTTAGAATTTAACTAACTGCACTGGTCCCCTCTGGTAAGGTACAACCTAATTCCTCGAACATGACTTAAAGCCATATAGGCCCTGCTGGTTGTTGCTTTTTTAGATGTTGGGGGAATGATCATCAATACAAAATTTACCACTGTACTGCAGCTAGTGTAGGTGTGTGCTACAAATAAACCATTATGATATAAATTATAGCTATTTCAGGCTAATACTGACTTTCTGAGCATATATGAAGAGAAAGGAATGTTCCTCTTGCTATCAGACAATTAAGCCATCACTTTCGATGCGTTTTTTAGTCTATTTCGAATCAACTGAGCCTTTCAGCAATTAATCACACCAAATCCAAACTCACCAATGTTCTGAGCCTAGTGTAGTCCCACATAGTGATAAAGCTTTGACTGCTTCAGGAAAACCAGAGCTGAGATGAACCGTACAGCGCCACACATCTAGAGCATGCCAGAGACTTGGGCTCAGGTCATGGATACTACTGGTATACGTATCTGGCCGACGAGGAGCTTGCTGGAGCCCTGGGGTGGGCTGGGTGTTCGGTCGGGATCGCTGGTGGGTGTTTGGGCGCGAATTGGGTTGACTGATGGGTTGGGGGAGGGGTGGGTTCTTGAAAGGGTCCCTCACAGGGGTGCTCCTGGGGACATCCGGGTGGGCTATAGAGTTGGGTGGGCTTGATGTGGCATATGAGTGTTTGATTTCTGCTTCTGGAAGATACTGAAATTGCAATGTGAATATTAAATCAAAGCAAATTTATTGTATGAAATCTATGGATATTTGTCACAGGCTTTTGTTTTCAAGGTGCATCTATGAATCATAAAGCATTGCTGACAAGTAAAGATTATATTTCTATTACCCTTTCCAAAATTATCTCTTCATTTCCAAGTTGTTTTCATTTCCTCCTTGTGAGGTAACTAGAGTCATCTAAACATACATGTAAACTATGAAATTAAATACTGACAAGAAAAAGACATATTGAAGATCTCTTCATTTAGGGAACATTATTATGTCACCACTATTTCATTATCATGTCACTCACCTTTGGTATGAATCAAATATGATTCTTAACTGTCATGGTCGGTCTTTCCAAATGTAATTTGATAATGCAAAACAAGAACAGCAACAAATATTTCAATAGTTTTAAATCTCTGAATTAAGTTTACCTTTTTTATTTTCTTTTTTTCCCTACAAAAAGTACAGAAATCACTAAATTGCAATGTATGGACAATGGACAATGGGTTAAACATCAACTCAAGCAAACCACTTACATCCTTAGGGTGTTCTTTGACATCAGAAAGATCTCTTCTAAGTTCTTCAGGATGTTTCTTGAGTTCATCCATCATCACCTCGCCTAAGATCATCTTGCCAATGGAAGCTATTAATCTCAGACACAGATGTGCACCAGGGTAGGGACTATAGGCCTCTTCATTTTCTGCAAATCCTAATTCATGTGAAAAAAAGAAGAAAAAAAGTATGAATTATTAGACATTCTAAAAAAAGACATGGGGAAGCATCATGGCTCAGTGGTAAAGCAGTAGCCTCATAACTTGAAGGTCCTGAGTTTGAAAAGAATTTGATGTGCTAGTGCTCCCTGCCTTGGTAAGACATTAATCCTCGATATCAAGACCCTCAGATAGGACTTACAACTCTAGGTCTCCTTGGTTGCTTACCTACGAACGTATACTTTCTCTCTTGATGTCAATTAAATATATCATTAGTCAGATGGTTTGAATAGAAAGACTTATATTTAATAACTGTATTGTAATATCATAAGCAGCAAATGAGATTTAGCACCATCTAAAAAAGGTGATACATGCTATTTTTGTGTGCATAATGTGCTAATTTTGCTTCAAATATATTTTTCTGCTTCATGTGTGAAAGGCTTCAAAATTCCAAAAAGATGACAGAAGAGGTCAAACTCTACTACAGTCTGTATATTACCATAGACTGTAATAATAGGGTTATAGTCAGTATTACACAGTATGCACAAGCTGTATTAGTCACAAATAAGTGTTATGCCTTTAATCAAAAAGAAAAGTTCAAACAATTGTTTAACAATTATTATACTTTAATAAAAGGAAAGGGGGTATTAAAGTCAAACCATACCAATAAATGTACATACATCTACAACATAAAGTCATTAGAATATGTCTGTTAGTGTTCTATACTAGAAAATTTGACTGCATACCAGTTAGAATGATTAATAGCTTTCAAATATAGGGTTATGACCACTTCTGCAAAGCTAAATACCGGTATATGAAAGTGTTAGAAGTAAGGATATTGAATTATGTGTTTCAACAAGACATCATGCTTGGAATATATAGCCTATGCTATAGTGATGCTATCCTGGACGTTTCTTCAACTGCAAAATAAAGCGTTTCATTTCTTTCTTTCTATTTTTGTCACTTCATTGTTATATTAAGACAAGCAGCAATATAAATGGTTTGCTTTGCTTAGCAATGCTCCACACTAACGTAGCAGAGAGGTATCACATCGTACTCAAGCGGGGAAATTTTTTGTTTGTTTCTTGAATACACACAAGCTTTATCGTCATCTGTACGAATTGGTTGTCCAAATAACTTACCCTGTGTGATAGCTGAGACATTCCATGGATTATAAGAAGTGTGACATAGATAAAATATGCAATGTTATGGAAGTCTTGAAGATTAAGATTAAGACTGAATGAGATCTAGAAGTATACATTATATCCACATGTCACCATTGAACTGGTTATCACTGATTAATAACTTTGTTTGCAATATTTAAGTAATTACATTGAAGAGCTTAGAAATAAATGGCAGAAAAGAATACTGTTAAGATACTGTTGAGATATCTACAAATATGTTTACATAAAAATATTGATGGTGAACTCATTTTTGGCAATGATGCCTCATCGATTAAATAAGCAATCAGCATATATACTTACACTTACTAGCCACCTCCACCCCCAGATGATGAATTTTTTGGATAACAGAATGCTTTTATATCACTTATAATGAAATATGAGGCTAAATTTACAAAGCAACTATCATATTTACAAATTCAATTTATTTTCTTATTTATCTCCTATCCCAGTTTTGCAGGTGATCTCTCAAAATACATGCTCAAATATAAAGTTTCCTTTGCAAAGATAACATGAAACCTACATGAAATACAGACAAGCTTCTCACTCAATTCAAGCAACAAATGAAAAATAAGTTTTAATTTTAAGTTATTCCGCCCCTCCCCTAAAAAAAAAATCTAAAACATAACGAAATAAAGAAATTAACAAATATATAAAATAATCTTACCTGATAAGTATGTGAGGAGTCTAGTCTTGAATTCCGATCTTCCCTGCAGATGGCCTGCCATATGATGATAAAACAACCTCAAGAACACTGCCTGACCCATCTAATATCAAAATTATATGGAAAAAACATATTATCAGCAGAAAATGAACAACATTGAAGAGCAGTCAAATGTTTAATGAAAAAAAGTAATTATAAACTATGATATACTTTAATAAATCTTGTCTTATGAAACAATGAAAAAATTGTACCTCATATAGTAGTAGAGGTAGTACGGTAGTACTCACATAGGAGTCTAAAATATGCTCAAAATTATAGATCTTCACAAAATATAAAATCAAACAAAACAAATAAATTGATAGTCAAGGTGTTCAATTAAAATACAAACATTCTTCTCCTTCTGCTAAGGATATATAGTTCTAACATTTTTTACAGGACATCGGCATAGTCATCCCTAAGAGAAAGTACAATGGTAAGAGATCAAAGGGCATAAAGGGATAAAATGATGTTATATTAAGGCCTGTGTGAAAGGTACCTCTGAGTTAAATTTCACACACTCTAAATTTTATTCAGAGTGCAATTTTGGTTATTAATTTCTGTACAGAGATATATGAAGCTGATAATTAAATATAAACCATGGTTCCCTGATAGATAGTAGGACAAAATTGTTGATTGTCCACTCTAATTGCTGTTTGATCTGTACTCTTATTTTAGCATACCTTAAGTAGTTTGATTTCTCCAATCCTGAGGAATGGCTGATCCATAGCATCTGTTCTCAGCCAGTACAGAGTGGTCTCGGCTAAATAAAAGAGACTGGGTATGTGGTCTAGTGAAAACTCTGCTTGTCTCAGAGAAACAATCAGTGCATCCAGGCATTCTGAAAGACAAAGGAATAGGATCATTTATTGGAGAGGAATAGACACTTGTTTAGACGAACAAGATCCCTAAGGGAATGAATCCCAGGTTTACATCCCAAAGGGCTGCAAAGAAGGAAGCCCTGTTTCAGCCTTAGGAGTAAGAATATATATGGCCCCTGGTTTAGTATATAAATATGGTTACGTTTTGAGCTGTTTTTCATTGTACTGATGCCATCTTTGAATGCTTGCATTATTTCAGTGAACTAAAGTTAATTCTTTAAAAAAGAAAGACACTAATTATAATTGAAATATGATTGCTACATTGTAAATTTCATATTTACTAAACTTCTCATTTTCAGTACCTTGAAAATATATAAGCAATTACTTAATAAGCTTATTCATTTCAATAAACATCAAGTTATAGTGATGTCATAGTAGTGAACTTTGTAGCCCTCCAAATATTACCCCAACCATTGATTTTCTGTCTCACTGTAAACGAGTGTAAGAGTGATAGAAAACTGATGAATTATTTTGTTATACAGTAGGCTTGTGGGTGCACCATGTGAGAGAGAGGGAGGATTGAGGAGTTCTGAAAAGAACTCTCGGTATTCTTTCTTGAGGGTGTGTAGTCCTGAGAGGACTGTTGGTGTAGTCTTGAAAAAGACTGTTGGTTATCTTTCTTTCTTAGCTTATAGTTCTAAGGAGAACTATAGCGCTTAGAGAGGATGAGTGGCGGGAGTGGCTCGACGTTTCGAATAGGTTGACTATCCGTCGTCGTTGTTGTTTTTGTGTTCAACAAGTGTTCTCACAACCAATATTGTCTCTCAAAGAATGAATAGGGGAAACGAAGAAACAAATCGTCTTACCTTCCTGTACCTTCCCTCGACACTGTGCCAACATGGACAACTCTGACCATGCCCTCGGGATGTCTACATGACTACCTCTCCCACCATCTTTGAGACCTGCTCTTCTCTAATGATACAAGACCAAAACAAATAGCCGACTTGTCACTTATTGACTGTATACACCTTTTCCAAATAAACAGGAAACTGACTATACAATTACTTTCATCCAGGGCAAGTAAATCATGAAAATGTTAAATGAGTAATAGAGTAAATCAGGGCTTAACACTGACAGGGGTGCAGTGAATATAGTCCCCCAAGGTTTATCTCACAACCCAAACTACTCTTCAATTTAAACAGGGGGCATATAGCGCTTAGAGACTTTGGTGGAAAGCGCTTTATAAGCACCGTTTTTATTATTATTATTATTATTATTATTATATGCATACAGTTTTATAATTTGAGCTGAGCCCCTTGTGAAAAAATGGTAAGTGTGGAGCCCTGGGCCCCATCTTATAAAGAGTTGCGATTGATCCGAATCAATCGCAAGTCCTCCAATCGATCGCAAGTTTACAGTCTCCTATCTCTTATGTACATACATGTAGTTGCGATTGATATCAATCGCAAATAAGTTGCTATTAATCCCCACTGTTTATAAGACAGGGACCTGGAGTAAACATGTGATTTATTGTCCCTGATATAAATTATTGGATTGTGTTGCCTTGAGAGAGAAAATTGACATTTGGTACATTAAAATAACTTAAATTAATTAATAATGAAAACAACACAAAACATTATCCTACTATGCTTGTTCTAATAATCTTTTATGTTTGAATAACATTGCTCCTCAAACTAAAATATGCTTTGTAGAATGGTATACACAAATTACCTTGATTCTAGTGAGTAGTTTTAATGCCAGGTCTTCATTCTTGTCTTTTTCTTCAAGGTTTGATGGGTTGTTAAACTGCTGGATGAAAGATTCTGTGAGCTCTAATGGATTTCTGGATAAAAACCAAACATCACCATGAAAAATTCAAATCAATAGTATGATAAAAACAATAACTTTATGAGTATCAACCATCTCTAAAAAGATCTACTGAAAAATTGGTTGAATAGGGGAAACAAATTGAAAGATCTTTTGATATATTTTGTCTTGTAATAATAAAGTATTCCCTTTTTTATTGTTTTTTATTGTTTTATTTATCCCCAAAATAAGGTCTACAAATATTTCTTGCTATTCCCAACTGTATTCCTATTCGCCCCCTTTTACAAAGGATTAGATAACTGGAACGTTTCTTCTAGGAACGAATTCAAGTCAATGTTCTGCCCTAAGCATAGTAACTTACGCAGTGTATCAGCTTTACCATGCACACTATTTTGCTTTCATTTACCTTGTTGTCTGAGGAATGTGTGAAGTTTTTGAGACCTGGTAGACACTCTGTTGTAGCAATCGTCCTTGCAGTTCATCTCTCTGACTCTGGGAGATGATGCCAAACTTGTGCACTATGGGAATCTTTGTGATAGGCATCTTGGATTATCCAGTTCCTTCCTCTGTATTAAGTAAAAGAAGGAAGGCAGTATAGAGGCAAAGAATGAGAGATTTATACATAATAAGCTAAATCAGGGTTCTTAGCATTCCATGAAAACAAATTCTAGATCTATGATTGTTATGAATTTTTTTCTCAGATGGATTTTCAAAATGCCAGGATGATCAGTTCAACCTACTTCTGGTTTGAAACTTTTCACTAAGGAGTAGAGGTCTAGAAAGAATTAGATCAATTACGTCAACTGTCGTCAACAGAAACATTCAAATCACAACTGAAAACTTATTTGTTTTTTTCGTTGTAATTATTGCAATATTCTAATTTACTGTGTTTAGGAGATTTTTTTGTATTTGTTCTTTCTTCCGTTTGTTACATGTATTTTTCTCTAAGCGCCATGACTTTGAGCATGGAAAGGATTATTACAATATTCTAATTTACTGTGTTTAGGAGATATTTTTTTTTATTTGTTCTTTCTTATGTTTGTTACATGTATTTTTCTCTAAGCACCATGACTTTGAGCACCGAAAGGTGGACCTGTATGCTGTACAAGTAGCCACTACTATTATTATTATCTAGAACTAGTTAGAAATAGAAGGGGAGGACAAAAAGATACTCTATTTAAAAGGTCGGTACTCAACTGGAAGAAGAAGAAGAGTTGAAAAAGAAGAATAAAAAGAATGAGAAGAAGAAGAAGAATCAAGAAGTAGAAGAAAAAAAAAAAGAAGAAGTAGAAGAAAAAGGAGATTGAGAAGGAGAACAAGAACAAGAACAAGAAGAACAAGAAGGGGAAGAAGAACAAGAAGAACAAGAAGAGGAACAAGAACAAGAACAAGAAGAACAAGAACAAGAACAAGAACAAGAACAAGTACAAGAACAAGAAGAGGGAAGACTTCCTTTTGCGACAGCCACCCAAATTGAAAACAAAAATATGGGTACAGCTTAGAATGATATATCTAATAATAATATGATATATAAAACACGATAGGGATAGGGTTAGGCCTTAGGGTATATATCACTCCAGCAAAGAATAGTCAATGCTAATGCGTATTGACCTCTAGCGCTGTACTACGCTAATAGGCAGCAATTGCACACATGAATAGTCAATACACACATTAAACACAAATGCGAACAATGAATACGATGTGGCTGATCAGCGAGTTTGACAGTAGATTCGCGATTTGAATTTTCAAATTATTCTTTCTAACATTGGTAAGTTGAAAAGATTGTATTTTACTGCTATTTGGGTTTCATCAATTGTCACTAAAGTACCGATTTTGAGTGAATTCAGTTGAGTTTTGTACAGTGGTGTTTGAAATGTTGAGAATCAATTGATAGAACAGGTTTTTTAATACACAGCCAGGATAGTAATGCAGCTATGTGTGGGTATACTATACTATAGATCTAGGTCTATATTAGGCCCGGGTTAGATTTTAGGTGGCTGTCGCAAAAGGAAGTCTTTCCGAAGAAGAAGAAGAAGAAGAAGAAGAAGAAGAAGAAGAAGAAGAAGAGGAGGAGGAGGAGGAGGAGGAGGAGGAGGAGGAAAAGAAGAAAGAGAGCAGCAACAACAACAGCCCAGGTATTCATTATCATGCACCAGGCCTTAAGGGTCTAGTGCACTACTACTAGATCTATGTAGTGGTAGCCTAGACCGAAAATTTCTGTCTCTTTCGTTTATGACATTAGCCTCTTTATTTGGGTAGGGTCGGCCGTCGGCTCCTATACTATTATATAGCCTAGGGTCGGCTCCTAAAGATATAGGAGCCGACCCTACCCAAATAAGAGGCTAACGAACGAAAGAGACAGAAATTTTCGGTCTACACTAGTGGCAGATGGAATTTATTCATTCTGTTATTGTTAAAACTTAACCAGAGTGTTACATTACACAAAATCAAGCACACGGGACCGTGTTTATCTTTTTCCTCACATAGGAAATCAAAAATAGCGAGCATTAACGCTATCTTTACATTGAAATAACAAGTAGTGGCATACTTACCTAATCAGTTGAAGGCATTAACTAATTTTTCTCTACTTCTATATATATAAACAGTCATTTTTCATTTGATTTAATTCCAATTATTTTTTAACGGCGAGTCGTATTTTGCGATACCAATTTGCGATAGCGTTTATCGATCACACAATCACTATGGAAACTTAGTCTGCAGGCACCATGTACACAGACCTTAATGGGGAAATTCACTTACTAAAGGTATTTGCAGTATCTAAATTGAACTATGTTTGTTCAGTAATTTCTGTTCCGGAATGGGTGTTTCAAGAAGTTGAAGAAGCCTGTTTTAAATTTTTATGGAAAGGAAGGGATAAAATAAAAAGAATGACAATGTATCAAGAATATGACAAAGGGGACTCAAAATGAAGAATTTCAGGCTATTCGTGAAAGTACAAAGAGTCATGTGGATTAAAAGACTTGTGACAGGGGATCAAAGTATATAATGGAAGCAATATTTTAGATTCTTAATGAGACCATTTGGAGGTAGTCTTATATTTTATTGCAATTATAACCCAGATTTCATTAAATTAGAATTACCTAAGTAATATTAAGATATGTTCTTACTTTGGCTGGATATGGACAATTTTAGGAAAAAAGATGAGTATTACAAATAATAATAATAATAATAAAAACGTTTCTTATAAAGCGCTTACCACCGAAGTCTCTAACAAAGTTATTTTTAATAACAAATATATTATGTATAATGGGACAACTTTCTTTGATGAGAACTTGTTTTTGAACAATGTATATGAAAAATTCCCCATATCGTGGATAGTGATGGTAATTTGAAGCCAAAGTAATATTTTTTAAACTCTGGTTTAAAAACAGAGGATTTGTTAACGATATACAACAAATATATCCTATTCCTTGTAGTTGGATAAGAAGTATTGCATAAACGCAAAGACCAAATGATATCGAATTAGTTCTTGAATTCTGCTTTTTCAAAAAGATACATAATTTTTCGGATGTTACATCAAAGATGATCTACAGATCAAGTATCAAAACGTATTTCTAATGTATCCGTTTCATTTCAAAATCTGTCTTAATTCAGTCCACAATATGTCGATTCAAGAAATAGAGCAGATCTATCTCAGACCAAGGCAATCTACCATAAATAGCCGACTCAATTTACACAAATCATCACTTATATCGTTTTCAGCTTACAAAAAGTAAAAACTGTTCATTTTGCGATAAAGATGAAGAAACTTACCAACATGTTATTCTGCTGATCAAGTTTATGATTTATCGCAGTTGGGAAAAGAGAATAGCACCCTCTACGACAGAAAAAAAAGATGCTTTTAGAAAGTAAAGGTCAAGAACACAAAATGGCAATAGATCATAATATAGGAACCCATCATCGAAAGTGGGAACATTTAAAAATATAGACTTTTTTAAGCTTCGATATTAAATTCATAAAGTTTTTCAATAAGGAAGAGGGAAGGAAAATAAGAGTATCATAACATGTTTATTGGACGCATGCACAAAGCTCTTTCTTATCTTTTGTTCTGTTTTTGTTTGTGTTTGTACTTCGTTTTTTTTTTTTTTTTTTTTGTTTGTTTGTTTGTTTGTTTTTTGTCTGTCTTTTACATAGGTACCAATTCATGGGTGTTAGATACCAAAGGTGGATATTTTCTCATGTGTATTCAATATGTTAATTTTGAAGTGATTACTTTAAAATACACTAAAATATTATAATGATGATTTTTTTTTCTCTCTTCATATGAGTTGTATGAGTTGTACGTAATGTACTTTCAACTATACTATGTGATTATCAATTTTTGTTGTATGTTTATCAAATATTTATTTGTAACACCTGTGAATGATGGAAATAAAAAGAAAAAAAGACTCTATTGACACTTAAAAACAACAATATTCTAAAAAGCCTTGAACGTAACCTACCTCTGACAGTCTCTGGTTGTATCAGGAGCAGCTACAATACATGGCCTATGGAGTAAAGTAGACCCTACAGTCTATACAATCTTAAAGTTCAGGCGCTCTGTTACGAAAACGACTGCAAGGGTTTGTGACTGTATAAACTAATGAACTCAAGCCTCTCTCCCCGCAGCCCTAACCCCTAAAAGACGCTCCCCTTCCCATACACAAAAATAATTGGGTAGAAAACAAAATTAATATACCCGATTTTCAAACTTTTTCTTGAAATGTTGTTTTATGCTTTGCAAAGAGTCCTAAGTTGAAAACACTTCTATATACCATCATAACAAAGAGTTTACTCAGTCTGGGGGTACCTTATTGCAGACCAACAGGAACCCATTCTCGTTGACGTTGATAATGGGAGTGGCGTTGTTCTCTTCTTTGCTATACATCAGGACCACCTCTTTTGTATAAAAAAAAGAGTTGCGATTGATCCTATAATCGATCGCAAACTTACAAGCTCCTATCCCTTAAAGCCCCTATCTCACTGCAGGGGCGGCGGAGCTACTTTCAAAGTGAGGGGGCACCAACAAAAAAGGGCACTTTCTGGAGAAAAAAGAGCACCTACAAAGGGAAATCTCAAGGCGAAAACCCACAATTTTGTAGACATTGGTATATACCCCTACATTGTGATTACATTATCAGGGATAATTTCAATATTGTTTATCTTTTAATATACATCATACAAGATATTGCTTAAGCATCATCATCATTTGCGAGCGAGCGAAGCGAGCGATGAAAAAAATAAGGATTTGTGAGGTCGCAGTGTGGAAAATTACATCTTTTAAAGAGGAAAAAACCAATACTGATGGGGGTATAAGCACATTCTCATAAAGGAAGACTGAAAAGACCTTTGATAAGTATTAACATAATTATATCATCTATAAATGCGAGCGAGCTTTGGGGGAAATTGCTCTTAATCGCTTTAAATTAGGGACACGTTTGATGATGAGAGGAAAAGGGGACACTTATCGAAAGGGATAAGACACTTATTGGAAAAGAAAAGGAGCACGTGTCAAAGTACAAAGGGTAATTATCAGAGGTGAAAATGGGGTACTGCTTAAACCTGAAAAGAGGCACTCACCAGGGACGAAAAAGGGCACTTATGTGAATGGGAAATGGGCATTTGTCGACGGAAAAGGGGCACCCATCAGATTTTAATAAGGGCATTTATCAGAGGTAAAAAGGGGCACTCATTAGGCCCATTAATTTTTCTATTATATGTTAATGAAATTCAATACGTAAGCCCAAAACTTTGCCCAATCATATTTGCAGATGACACAAACCTCTTTGTGTCAGGTAAAAACATCAATGAAATATCAACCATAATTACTACAGAACTACCAAATATTGAGTTATATGATATTTAAGCAGAAAAACAAAAAAACTTTCAGAGCAAATCTGTGACATTATAATTAATAAATATAATATATTACAAGTTTCTAATACTGTATTTCTTGGAGTGACACTTGATGAAAATCTTAATTGGGCTCCACATATCAATAATACCCGGCGGAAGATTTCATGTGCAATAGGTGTACTATATAGAATAAGACACTTTATTCCTCTGAATATATTGATTAATATCTATAATGCTATCATTCTTCCTCATCTGTCCTATTGTACTTTGATATGGGGACATTGTGCGAAAACTTTACTGAATCAAGTTTATGTTTTACAGAAAAGAGCACTACGTGCAATTACAAACTCTCACCCCAGAACTCCCTCTGAACCGCTTTTTAGGAAATTAAATGTACTTACCATATATCAAATATATGAATTGCAAGTTGGATCATTTATGTATAAGTACAATAATATGTTACCTTCTATTTTCGATAATATGTTCAAAATAACGAAGGATGTTCATCCACATTACACAAGACATGCTAATGATTTATATATTACATTGTTAAAATACCATACTTCACGTAGATCAGTAAAATATTCTGGAGTGATTACTTGGAATGCAATACCTACCGATATAAAAATGTGCCCATCTCTTGCCTCATTCAAACGAAAATACAAACATCATCTAATGAAGGAATCTTATCTTATGTTTAATTAGCCTGTTCACAACTGTTTATGTACTACCCACTTTTTCTTTTCTCTTTACTTTGTATTATTATCTGCGGCCATTGCAGCCCAGCCTTTGAAAGGCCAATGGCATCTGCTGGCTCTTCCATATTCTTTGTATTGTTTATATATTTGCTTGTATGTATAATGTATTGTTGAATGTATTTTTTACGAGAATTAGAAATAAAAATGAATGAATGAATGAATGAAAAGGGGCACTGACCAGATATGAAAAGAGGCACTTATAATAAATGAAAATGTGCATTTGTTGAAAGAAAAGGGGCACCGATCAGATTTTAATAGGGGAATTTATCGGAGGTGAAAGTGGGCTTTTATGAGAAGGTGGAAGTGGCTCTTATCAAAAAGAAAAAGAGGCACATGTTAAAATAAACGGAGCACTTATAAGAGATGAAAAGGGGTAATTATTAGAAGGGTAAGGGGCACTTATAAGAAGGAAAAAGAGCACTTATTAGAAAGGAAAAGGGGCACGTGTCAAAATAAAAGGAGCAGTTATTAGAGGTGAAAGGGGCATTCATCAGAGATGAAAAGAGCACTTATCAGGAGGGGAAGGGGCACTTATGAAAATGTAAAATGGACACTTATTGCAAAGGAAAGTGGGAACTTGTCGAAGGAAAAGGGGCACCTCTCAGATTTGAATAGGGCAATTATAAGAGGTGAAAAGGGGCACTTCTCATACCTGAAAAGGGGCACTTACTAGAGATTAGAAAGGACACTTATGAGAATGGAAAATGGATGCTTATTGCAAAGGAAAGTGGGAACTTGTCGAAGGAAAAGGGGGCACGTGTCAAAATAAAAGGGGCACTTATCAGAGGTGAAAAGGGGAAGGGGCACTTTTACTAAGTAATAGGGGCACTTTTCAAAGTAAAAGGGGCACTTTTCCTATGTAAAAAGGGGCACTTTTGCAAAGATAAAGAGTAAGAAAATGCGCAAATTTGTGAGGGGTAGGCGACCAATGAAACTAATTTGTGATTGACTGGAGATAAAAATATGAGAATCTGACATTCCGAGCGCGAGACAGACCCGAACTGTCCTGGGACCCCTGGGACCGTGGCAAAATTGCGATATTTTGTGACCAATTTACGACATTCGCATATGTTTCGTAAGTAACAATAATATTCAGTGCAATTCCAAGTGAAAATTGTTGCCAATCCGCGTATTTTCTCGCAATTTTGTGTAGGCCTATCCAACTATAGTCGCGAGCCGTTGCAGTCCGGTTAGATACTATAGCTTTAGTATACAGAGTTGCGACTGCTATCAAGTTGCGATCGATTTAATCTTTTTAGTTCACCGATCAAGGTATGCCGATCTAAACTCATCCAACATTTCGAACTTTCTTCCTCATTCATGCCTAACTCACTTCATGCTAAATCAAATGTTGCACAGTTAGGCTTTTATGCAAACATTACAACATTGTATTTTATTCAATTGATTTTAAATCCGCTCTTCTTTTACTGTTGTAATAATGTTTAATTTGTATTGCGTCTTATTCTGTATTGTATATAATATTTTGTATGTGATTTTTTTTTTAAATGTAGGCCTATGCACGGACTTGCAGAAGAACAGCCGTTGGCTGAAGCAAGTGATCCGTGTTGAAATAAAATGAAATGAAAATGAAATGAAAATGAAATGAAATGAAATGCTTGGAATTGCAGCATATGAGAAAACGGACGCTATTGCATGACTAAGAATAATATTACAGACATAACTTAAGAAAATACTTTTAAAAATCTATTGGAGGAATTCAAAAGTAGAAGAATAAAATATACTACAAAGACGACAACAATAAGAGAATGAAGAACAGCCCCTCCTCGAGCAAAAATAGGAAAACAACATTCAACAATAGATTGTTTCATGGGCAGGGGAAAGGGAATACAAAAATATCCATTATTGATTAGCGCGATGTTTCTACTTTGTTAGTCCAGCCCTCGAAGGATGGGAGTCGTTTAGTGGTCTCAGAAGGAGGGTTTTCTTTTATGCTTGACTTGAAGAATAGAAACATAATCAATACGGAGGGGAGAGGACTTCTTAAAATCCAAGATGGCGGAGATAAGATGGCACCGTTTCGTTTGTTTACTCTTGTTAGCTCTTCTATTTGACAGATCATGTCAACAGGTAATGTTCACATCTTCACTTTTTATCCTTAGGTTAAGCTTTACTTTATTAGAATAAATAAATTGAGTGTTTTGTACGAATATAATTCTTGCTTAGTTGTTTTTTCTCAAAAAGTTTATGTAAACTGTCTACGTTATTGCATTTTTGCACATGTTAATATGCGATTACGTTTAAAATTTACTTTTAGATTTCCATCTAATTTATAGGAGGGATATTTGATACTGGTGGGTTTTTTAATTCACGGTACGGAGCTCGGTGTTAATACAACATCCTGACATATATTTTAAAGTCAGAGTGATAATATCGGGATCTTCATCACGGTGGACTTTTTCATGATACACAAACTAGTATAAGTGTTTCTGATGTAAACAAGTTTTTACTTTGTTCTCTGAATACGCATACACGTTGTCAAAACCAGTTTGTGTTAAGGGTGTAAAACTATCTGAATCGTCAGATCAGTTCAAAATTAGCTTATCTTGTCATTTTGTAACTCCCGTCATAATATTTACACTGTGAATTGAACGTAAACATGCATTGGAAGCTATTTATATCTATAATAAACAGGGTTACGATTTGTTTTCACGCTTCCCATTTCGATATCGTGCAATGGGGCCGTGCAACGAATGATTCTATTTCTCGTTTAGTGAAAAAGAGTGGAAATTTGACCACTGACATTTTATTCTGGTATCACTATAATTATCATGATCACAGATTACTGTTTTATCAGTTATTATGTACAGTCCCATACGATATACAGTCAAACGTGTAAATAAATGGCATATTGGAAAGGTTTTATACAGCAGACTGGATTGGAGACAGTTTAGGTAACTACTATAATGTAGAGGTGGTCATAAATGAAAACTGTTAGTTCTGTCAAGCGGGAGAATAGATGTGACCACTAAACAGCATACACGCGACACCTAAATAGAGGTGGCAAATTTAAAAAAAAGGTTTGCTTTCCACTCTTATGACATTGCTGACAATTTAAATCGTTTTTTCATTGGGATTTGCTATATACATTTCTTCCGATCTCCCTCTCTCTCTCTCTCTCTCTCCCCCTCTCTTGTTCTTTACCCCCCTCTCTCTCTCTCTCTCTCTCGTGTTCTCCATGTCACCCTACCCGCCAGTGTGTTGGTCCAGAAGGGCCAAATGGCCCCCCTGGATCCGAGGGCAGCCAGGGATCCGGGACAAGTGATAACTGGTACGATGTCATGGGATCCACCAGAAACTGGAGACAGTGCACATTCAATTGGGCAGACGGTCGAGACAGTGGTACTGTTTATGTAAGTGATGGGAAACTGCCTGTGTTTAATTCAAGAACGATTTATATTGAGGAACTTTTTTTGTAGTTGTTAATCCGTGTTAATCAATAATTTACAATTAATTCAAATGCAATGTAGCTTCTGTTTTAGGTGAAATAAAAGTCGACATTTTTACATTAACAGCAAATGCTCATTGATTTCTTCAATAGAAACAAATAGCAATAATGACGACAAAGTATGTCACTAATACAAATGTTATTTTAGTCTTCTTGGTGAAGGCCTGGAAATAGGATTGCATAATAGGCATTATTTTGCTGACTTGGGACTACGTCAGCAATCCGCGCGGTGTTTGAGAGTGAAATAAGACGTACAAATATTGCCTTTATTGGAACACGGACTATTAATTTTTGTTCTTGATTGGCGCAGGCAAATATAACTCCATCAAAATAGTGCCTCGTGTGCAACTTTGACACAATTTCAATTTCAATTTCATCTTCAAGTTGTTCCTTTTATAATGTTGATTATGATTATCAGCATTTACTAATATTTGACTCCTAGTGCCCATTGAATCTACTCTTTATAATGCATTAATCGAAATATACAAATGAAATATTAATTGGTTCACAAGAATGTTTCGTTTTTTTTTAATACCTGCTTCCTCAGACGTGTTCATTCACGAAGCAGTCATCAACGTCATCCCTGTACGCTGCCTTCAGTGGTACGACACGACTTCATAATTGTCACGGTTGCTGTTGTAGATGGTACTTGACGTTCAACGGCGCTGAATGTAATTCACCCCAAGTCATTGACGGGACCGTCTACATGGCTCATTACACCGCTGCCGATCTTCATCGACATCGTACGATATCAGGTGAGAGAGAGGTGATATTGCGTCAAGACCACTATTTTGGCGCAAGTAATCAGTAATTCATCGCTTGTCACTATGCCCTTTGCACTATAGGCGTCATAATTGATTGCGTCGTTACCTGCGCCAATCAAGCTAGCTTTGTGTACAAGATCACTAACATGGTGCGTCAAAGCAGTCCTATGTCATTTCATGTCGCCTCGGCCAGTGCAACTTGCTAGATGTAGGCTACACGAAGCGTCATATACCTGACGTAGGACAGCGTCATTAGTTGGGCCGGACTTTCACGCATCAAGTTAGGATATCATTTAAAACATGAATGCAAAATAACAAATTGGAAACAATCCTTACTTTACTCGAGTATGGTCTAATTGCCTTCGCAGGCTCGACCTCGGTTGCGTTAATACCCGCGCTGAGCATGTAAGGCAATCAACCCATATCCCACTTTAGAAATCAATTTTAGAACTATTCAGTTGGCAAACACATGAGTACGATGTCCAAAACCTCGCACGTCACGGACGCTGTTCTACGTCAGTAAAAATGACGCCTCGTGTGCAACAGGTTTATGTCCATTACACAAGAGGCGACATTGCCTAACGTAGGCGTGTGTCAGTGACTTGCGCCGGCCTTGGCACACCATTTGAGAGAGACATTGTACACAAAGTGAATGCAAATTGATAAATGCAAACATATAGTTTTGGATTGCTGGAGTATGGGCTAATTGCAGGTTTGATAAGCGCAGGTAACTACCCAATTGCAATGAAATCATTATGAAACATTACGTAAATAGAATGAATGTCTATTAGATTAATTTTTTTCTTTCTTAGAAATGCAGGAAGCTTTGTTCCAGGGGCACATTTATGGGAAATATCTCATCGTGTCTTGTTTTCTTTTCATAGGAATATGCACCAATATCGCTGCCGGTAGTGTCACAGTTGCACTGGTAGTGGGAGCATGCAGCGGGTATGGATACTTTGACTGCTATACAGGCTGGAATGCAATTTCTCGTATCATCATCGAAGAATTACCCGCCTCTCCATATAGCTGAACAGTAGTTGTGATGTCCTTTAATTTGACATTCGTCTTTTCTGTCTAATGATTGTAATTTTAAGTATTCTAAAGGATGTACGTCCTCCTTCTAACCGTTATAATTCATATGCATTAACGAATGTGAATTATAATGGTGTTAACATTTTGGGTAAATTGCACAACCTGAGAGCAACTACGTGTCTAACAAAACTTTGGGGCAGTTTACTGCCCATCTTGGGTAAGATTTTGCACGATTATGATAAGCTGTTACTACAAATTGAGCAAAATACACTGGAGTTGGGCATAAGCCTCTTATAAATTTCCACAAGTCGGTTGAACACGATGTTACCCTTATGTTTTGATTTTTTTACAGTGTTGTCAGTGTGGAGCAATTTGAATTTTCTAATACAGGGGCATCGCTTGACCATGCACTTTTAATGATTTTGGTTGTCAGATCTAAGTTGCCCAGAAGTTATAGCAAACCGTCTGCTATAGGCACACATTCAGGACAAATTACTTCACTTTTTCAAATATACCGACATGGGTAAAAACAGGTCCCCACATTTTCACAATATATCGCCAAAAAAATCAAATTCGTCGACAGTTGTTCCATTAAGCAAAGGGGAGGGGGGGGGGATTTGCCGACAACAATTACACTTTTTCAAACGTGGAAAGTTTTTTTTTTGGGGGGGGGCTGTCATACAACCACCCTTAACTTCTAATTACGTGTCTTTTAGTTCCTTATAATTACATGCTTATCGTGACAGCAAACTTTGACAAAATTACAACAGAAGTTAGATTTCTTGTAATTGCATTAGGCTTCATCGTGTTCACCTAATCGATTGCTTCTATCTGAAATTGACTTTAAAAAACAGCATAGCATTCTTTAAAACTCTCTGTTTCCACATTTGGTAGCTTTTCATTCTTTATAAATTGTGTCTTTTCTGTCTAGGTAGTGAATCTTTACATTGTAAAATTTGTTTAAAAAATTGCACCAAAAAATGACACATAATGGGCTAATTACCTATAAATAGCATTATCTATCATTGTCATCCATTTATTACTGTTATCCTGTTTTTGTGCTATATACATTCAACTTAAAGATATTATGTAAATACTTTTAAATGGTCTTTATCTGCCAAATAAAATTAATTCAAATATACTAATCATTGTTTAGGTTTCGTTATTTTGTTCTTTCTTTCTGCGGATCATGTCTGTTGCCGAAATAATATACACGATATTGACTGCTAGTGGTGGCGAAGCGAGGGGGCACGAAGGGGGCACAGCCACCCACAAATAGGGAAAAGGGTAAGGAAGTAAAGAGAAAGTTGAAAGGAAATGTAAACGTGAGAATATAATTATGACCCTTTCAGACCCTGCATTGATCGTTGCCTTGTTATTTTGCATTTCATTCGCCTAATAGGACCGCGCCCCCTCCCGCCTGCCCATGACACCAGTGCCCCCTTCAGTGGCTTGACCAACGCTACGCCAATGTTATTAATGCCATGCAAAAAAAGAAAGAAAATTGCTGCACATCATAAGCTATTGTATGAATTGCGATTTGCACCTCCCCGAAGCCCTTTTGTAAGGCCAATCGATTGAGGCTTTTTGAAGAGGTGGTCGTGGAAAGCATTTAATGTTGAACCAAAATGCAAATAAAACGGAAAGCAAAGAAGCTAAAAATCAATCATTGAAATTTGAAGACGTGTTTGGAGAGAAGGTCTTGTAATATTTTCACATTCGTGCTTCTTCAAAATGGCGACAACAACGATATGGTATCTACTTGGAATACTCTTCTTTGTTTTGTTCAAGAGATCATCTCAACAGGTAGGTTTTATGATAGTTTGGATTATGTATTTATTTCATATTTGTTATTATTTATGTGTATTCAAAAGTTTATCTACCCAAACTTTTTTGTGTCGACAGGTTGTCATCACTGATCTGAACTTTCATCCTGTATCTGCATCAGGTAGTTGTTATCAGTCTGACGAATCAGCGGAGTAAATATGGGTATTTTGGTTTGGGAGAAGAAATGAAAGAAAGAAAGAAAGAAAGAGGGGAATGAGGCTTAAAAGGAGATGATACAACCACTTCCGAAGCCTCCCACAATAATTGGTGGGCTTGTTATTTGCTTTTCATCCACCTTGTTAGACCAGCGGCCTCCCCCATGAAAACAGTGCCGCCTCTTTTTGTACGCCACTGATTGTGACCGTTTTGGGCTAATGTCATTTCTAATGTTCATAATCAGAATGTACATTACCCATCTAACACCCCGTAATTTCGGCTTTAAATTTTTTCGACCTCTCTGTCAATTTTTCCACAAATAGGCTTTTATACCGCCTCCTATACGTTTGATTTGGTGGGTAGGACCTAGGAGAGAAATTATAAAGCTTGGTCGGACCATAATTCTAGACGTGAAATTCCACCAAAGTACCATCCTCCAATTTTGATTTAGTGCTCACGTTAAATTTTGTTACTCCACTGTGACTTTTTACCAATGTACCATCTACCCAAACTTGGTTTAGTGCGTAGGACCCGAGGGTCTCCCAGGACCAGAGGGAGATGAAGGCTCTCAGGGATCAGGGACCGATGGTACCTGGTATGACGTCATGAATGCCAACAGAAACTGGAGACAGTGCACATTCACCTCAGCTAGCGGAAGCGACAGTGGAACCATCTACGTAAGTAGGAAAAGACATTCTGTTTTTAGTGATATTGAAATACCGTCATCACCTTGAAATGAAAATGAAACGGAGTGTTGTGGATGTTCAGATACTAAGATATAGAATGATGGTGTAAACTATCTCAATAATGTTCTAATATCTTTATTGAATGGGGTTTAATTACATCGGGAGCACAGTTGAACCATGTCCCATTTTAAAACCCAATGCCCTAAGTACACGAAGAAAAAAATGGCCCCTTATTTGGTTTTTGTGCACCATGTTAATGTTTTAGTCCCCAGAGGCACCCGAACAAGCTGTAAAATTTCTTCTTTTTCTTGTCAGATTTTTTTTGCGCCTGATGTCATATTCTGATTAATGAAACATAGAAATCAAACACAGAAAATATGCCTTTGATTATATTGATATTGATCTTACTGTCTCTCTTAATTTTGAAGACGTGTAGTTTCACCAAGAACTCAGCCACCTCTGCTCTGTATGCTGCCTTCAGTGGTACGACACGACTTCATAATTGTCACGGTTGCTGTTGTAGATGGTACTTGACGTTCAACGGCGCTGAATGTAATTCACCTCAAGTCATTGACGGGACCGTCTACATGGCTTATTACACCGCTGCTGATCTTCACCGACATCGTACGATATCGGGTAGGATGATTAAAAAAGGCAACGCATAGAAAATTCCAGCTATAGCCTGTTAGCTAAAGAGACCAACAGCTATGTGACCCTTCTGAAAAGTGATCTGAGAGTTCATGACACGGACACCCTTGGTCTCCTGGGCTGTCGGACCACTAGCATGTCTCTTCAAATAGTATTGCCAATCGCACTGATTGCTTCCCAAAATCAACATGATAATTATGAAGAAACCGTTTTCTTTTGGTACTCCTGGGTATCGAGTTGTAGCAGAATCCTTAATTTTAGTATAAAATAGATCTTACTGTTGATCTAACAGCTCTTATTGCACAATATTCAACAGAAGGCCATGTTGTTGCTAAGATTTTTACATCTCATTTACATTTTAAAAGTCTTAAAGATCAACAACCCCTATTGGTAACACCGTTGTGTTAGATCTCATAGACCTTATTAATGTGCGCGGTTATTTAAAAGCTACCAGTGTGTAGCGTCGGGGCACCAGTCTTACCCTCTGATTGGAATACGAATTAGTAATGCTATCGTCTATGGGGTGCGGTGTCCTCTCATTTGCCCCCCCCCCTTCCCTTCTCTCTTTCTCTTTCTTTAAATAAAAATCTCTTGTTATACCCTTCCTAGTTTCTATGATTGTCATTCAATTGGGAGGGGGGAGGGGGTGGTGTGCACATGCACCCGCGACCTTCTTAGCTACGTCTTTGATACTATATACAATATTAAATGATCAACAGGTATGATTCATCATTTTGCTATAAACAAAATTACTCGCAATTCACTTGTTCTTTCCCACATATTTTCTTATATATATATAATTATATAGGAGTCTGTGACAACATCGCAGCTGGCTCGGTGACGGTCGCCCTCAATGTTGGTGCTTGCAGTGGGTATGGATACTTCGACTGCTACACAGGATGGAACGCCGTTTCGAGGATTATAGTGGAGGAACTACCAGCTTCACCATATTCCTAAAAAAGGCAATCTGGACCAACAAAGCTTTACGCCAGTTGCACATAATGCGTCATTTACTGACGTAGAACTGCGCCAGAGACTGACGCGATCTTTGACACGCCTTGAGAGAAGGATATCATACAAAGGGCGAATGCAACAGTGCATATAATAATGGAATTACTGGCGCATACACAAACTCTCATTTGCAGATTCCAATAGCGCAGGAAATAACGCAATCGAATTGACGCGTCGTGTGTAAAGGGTATAAGAAACTTAAGATATGTATTTAATACTTCGATTGTTACACGGAATGGAACGCATTTGCAAGAATTACAGTAAAGGAATTACCAGTTTCACCTTATTCCTTAAAAAATATATATATACATGTATATAAATTATATCTGGACTTAAAGCTCATACAGCTTAATATAGACGCAATCAGACAACCATTTTGTATACGAGATGAGAAAAGGCTGCAGCTACATGAGAATTTTGAAATGTCCAAAGTTCAGGCAATCGTCACCTCACATACAGGCAGCGAGGGTTTTTTGTTGTAAATTGTATACCTTGTTTAGCATATTTTATAATATTACGTTTCCAACTTTCCATTAGTTTCTTTCTTCCTTGAAAGTTGATATTCTGGTAAGAGACGTCAGCCTCTCTCACAGTGTCTGACGATTATTGAACCCGTACGCTCATGAACAGAACCGAGACCTTGGCTTTAAAGTAGAATTTGACATGAAATAGTTGTGATAACAGAATTGTAACGATATTTTTTTTTAATGGAGTAAAAAAAAAAGATGTGTAGTTAGATAAATACTTTGTCATATACATATGGAAATAATATTTTATTAAGTGATTAGCAGATAGTGTATAAAGAGATCGGATCATTTTATTACCTTGTCCTTATACCGTCGGAACTTTCATTATTTTGTCAAGGGAAAGAAAACAGCAGAGAGTGGACGGAGAGAGAGAGAGAGGAAGAGAGAGTGAGAGAGGGGGAGGGAGAGAGAGGCCATAATATGGAGTGGATGAGACGGTGGTGGGAGGGGGGGGGTTGGTTGAATTTTGTTAAGGGAAAGAAAACAGCAAAGAGGGGAACAGAAAGAGAGAGAGTGGGAGAGAGAGAGAGAAAGATAGAGAGGGGAGAGAGAAAGAGGGGGGATAGAGAGAGAGAGAGAGGTAAGAAAGGCGGGAGAGAGAGAGAGAATAATATGGAGTGCATGAGACGGTGGTTGAAGAGGGAGCGGAAAGGGAAGAGAAACTGAAGGAGGGAGCTTGCTTGCATGAGAGACTATAAACGGGAGACATGGGATAGAAGATAGGGAAGAGAAAACAAAGTGGAAAGAGAGAGGAACAGTTTGGGATTGGATGGAGTGAGGGGAGAGTAAAAATATTAAAAAGAAATGTTGAATCAATCTACGCAAATTACGAATAGCGTTTAAATAACCACCCTTTGCCTTAGCTTCACATTTGAAGTATGCGCTCGTTTTGAGATTATCAATTCCACATGATAAAATTTTTTTGAAGAAATGGAAGATGTCCGAACATGCTGAAGGAAGATAATAAAATCAATATAATCAAATAAACAAATATGGTCCCTAGCATTGAGAAAAAAACGTGAAAATAATATAGATTTATTGATACATTTATTCCAGTTTCAACTCGATTAACTAATTCTCCATTTAAATCCATTCATCTCGTGTCTTGTAGGCCTTCTACACCTTCCCATAATCCTCTAGTCCCATATGAACCAATCGATACGATTAGTTAGGTTGTATGGATCGATGGGGCATACACACTCTCTCTATTGTCTTCGGGAGGATGTTCCAGGGGTGTGGGGTGGTACCAGAAGAGGGCTGGTACGGAGTGGAAGAAGTTCCAACATCAGGGGTGTCACTCCTATTCAAATCTATGAATCTCAAATCATCACCTTTGAGAATTAAGAAAGCGGGCCGGGAACAGAAATCTTCTGGCGGGCTGGCGGATGTTTTAAAGAGCATATTCACGAGGGGGATCCGGCTAAAAATCATGTCAGGAAAAAATCCATGGCAACCATGGAATTACCCCCGATAATAATTGTCCCCTTTTTAACAACATTTCTTTTATTAATCTCGTCTTTCCCGTAAAATACTTTCATATCGTCGTCAAGACGGAAGAATAACGTCGTTGGATCATTTTGCACATTTGACAAATAAAACGTGATCGGGAAGCCATACATAAATAAATGAAAAAATTGCCTCATATCTAACAGGAGATAAAGAAGGAAATGTTAAAAACAATTACTGGATAATGTTCAGTGAATATTGTTAATTTATTCTGGTATCAATGCAGAGTACAATTACCGCACACAAATTTCCGACGATATGTTTATTTCTTAGGCTTGACTAGATAATGATATTAATTTTTTTTTCTTCTTCTAATGATGAATCGCCCGATAACACGAGACCTCATTCATCTGATCAGAAACACTATACACTAGAGCGGCTAGATGAATTTTCTTGAATACGTATGAATCTAAGAGAGGCACATGTAGAAATTGAACTCAAGAACCCTCAAGGCCCCAGAACGCCTGAAATGTAAGATTTTCCCCCTTTCTTTCACAAAATATAAAACACGATCGCAACTACTCTCGAAAAATTCAACCTAGGGCAATTTCAATAGTCATGTGCGCCATCTATTGAAAAAAAATGTGAACATGGCAATGAAGTATTACGTAATCCGAACATGATTTCTGGTACTGGTACCAATAGTACTGGTACTAATAGTTGTGATCATGTCATAACATGAAAAAGGTGTGAGTGTAACTAATGTTTATAATATTCTGCTTTTAGAACTCGTTCTGATGCACACATTAATGATGATCGGTTTCCAATTTGCGGTGTTCTTCTGAAGCTTTGCAACAAAGAGTCGTTTAAAGCATTCCTTTTAGACGTTTAGAAAAAGAAATCGATAATTAGGATCTATTGTACAAGAGATAGATCAATCATTGAATACATCGAGGAGGATATTGTGCCACATCGTGTTTTCTGCTTAAAGTATTCGCTTTACTGCTCAATTTAAAATAACAATATCAGTGGGTAAAAAGAACTAAATAAAAAAGAACTAAATTATTGCACTTCAATCCTACGGCCAGGACCTATATTATAAAATCAGGGGTGTAACCAACGGCAAACTCCCTATATTCTACCAAGAATACACCCCTATTTCGAGATAAAATTGAGATATCACCGTGACAAAGAGCGTCCCCCCCTGTCCGCGTTTGAGACACATATTAAGGGAATTTGTTTTCCCCTGAGAAACCTTCGTAAGGTACCACGAGCGGGTTTGTCAGGATAGCAAAAAAAGGGACAGGGATCGGTAATCTAACATGATATCATTATCTCCCCTTTTTTTGGGGGTTAACCTAATAAGGCCGGGGCCATCATGGCCCCCTCCGCGATTTTTCTGATTGTTCGGGAACTTTACTGCTCAATTTAAAATAACAATATCAGTGGGTAAAAAGAACTAAATAATGTTATCTAAACGTTGGTATAAAGATAAATTATTGCACTTCAAGCATATTTTCACAATGATTTTGAATCCTACGGCCAGGACCTATATTATAAAATCAGGGGTGTAACCCACGGCAAACTCCCTATATTCTACCAAGAATACACCCCTATTTCGAGATAAAATTGAGATATCACCGTGACAAAGAGCGTCCCCTGTCCGCGTTTGAGACACATATTAAGGGAATTTGTTTTCCCCTGAGAAACCTTCGTAAGGTACCACGAGCGGGTTTGTCAGGATAGCAAAAAAAGGGACAGGGATCGGTAATCTAACATGATATCATTATCTCCCCTTTTTTTTTGGGGGTTTAACCCTAATAAGACCGGGGCCATCATGGCCCCCTCCGCGATTTTCTGATTGTTCGGGAACGCATACGGATGACGCCCCGTCGCTTCATGACTTTATTCTTTCGAGTCTTGCGCATCTTTTAAAACAATTTTTTTGAAAATCGGACCTACCGTTACAAAGTCACGTGACCTTTTGTCTTTACATGTCGGCCCGAAAATCGCTCATTTTCGTGATTTGTGTACAAAACATATGGAAATATCATTTTTCCTAAAAAGAGATAAAACATTGGTTATTTGGTCTTGTTTAAAAATAAAATACATAAGTTAAAAAAACAATGAAATACATAAGAAATTATCAAAACAAGAAATAACATAAGGAATAACCTAGCTTTCCAATTGTTTTTTTCGTATTATTATTCCAAATGGTCTAATATATGTAGTGGAAATGGGTAAAAATATGAATTTTTGGACCTTATTTGCATAATTTACCATAAATATGCAAATGAGTAATTTTTCAAAAAATTGAAATTGCTATAGTTCTCTATACACTTCACTTGACGTGCATGCAAATTTTCGCGGCGATCGGTCGTTTCACGGCCGAGATCTTAGGGGGGGGGCCATAATGCCCCCCCGGCCGTATTAAGAACTCAAATAGCCCGGCCTTACTAGGGTTAAGAAGAAGAAGAAATATATATACACGCATATTATGTGAGTGTATATACGTAAATTTGAATTCAAAACTAATTCTTTACAGTATTCGGCAATAATGGCCATAAACTGACTGACTTGCCTAAATTAAACAACAACAACCCCAAAAAAAAAAAAATAAATAAATAAATAAACAAACAATGTGCATCCCGGTATTTCTTTATTTCACTTATGTATTTTTATGTGTTTTTTCTCCTAAATACGCTCTTGAAATAAATGATGACCACCTTGTTCTCTTTTTTGTCTGAGAGAAAAAAGACGCTCCTGAAAAAGTAATAGCCTTTTTAATGTAAAGTGCTGTAGGTTAGCATGGTAAATTGTATTATTATAGGAAACAGGTTACACGCATTTCTTCAGATGTGAGAGAGAAAAGGTAAAAGAAAGAGAGAGATGAGGAAGTGAATAAGACAGGGAGAGGGAGAGAAAGGGTCAGAAAAAAGACAGAGATAGGGAGGGGGAGAGAGAGGGGTGCAGAGAGAGGGAGAGAGAGAGGGGAGAGAGAGAGAGAGGAGAGAGAGAGAGAGAGAGAGAGAGAGAGAGGGGGAGATAATAAAGACAGGCAGAAACAAAATAGAAACAAATACAGAAGGAAATTGTGGGGGATTGAATACAATGACAGGAGGGTGCTTGTCCCGACTGTTTTTGTGTATATTTTTTAAATCCGAGAAACGTCGATATTCTTTTACTTCTCAACAATGAAGACGGACCCCCCTCATCATAATAATCAATAAAGCTTTGGCTCTTATCTTAAGGATGGGAGAGTGCCTCCGAACTCATCCACCCTCTTCAAGGATGGGTTATTAGACACTTGTCCGTCGAACCCATCTCCATTTCAATTTTCACCTTCTGGATACTAAAACTGGAATCTTTGAAAAACTTGAGTCTTTCATTTAATCTTCATCATCGTGTGCCATTTTTCGGAATATCATCATCTACA